>JAQJVL010008866.1:0-18136 GCA_035578905.1 Stictocephala bisonia
TTTTTGGCTTTTCAATAAAAGTAAAATATTAACGAACAAATATTTATATAGAATTTTTCAAAATAAGGATAGAGATATCTGTTTGAAATGATCACTCTATGATTGCCACAGTATTTCTAAGAATACATATATAGTTTATACTGTATAGGAATAGCAATAAATATTTCACTAATTTAATGTGATAAAAGCTCTTCTAAATATTATTAGAGAAACATCCAATCTAAATTTAGACAATAAAATACATTGTTCCTTTTGACATAACAAGTCTAATACTAGTGTACAGTTATAAGAAACATATTATAAACAATTGTACAATTGTATTTAAGTAATTTATTTAAGACAGATAAACATAACGGTTAGTACCAAGATACATTGAACACCCTCTTTTATTTACAAATATTACCGTCTGTCCTATTCGTGCGTCTACAACTATTTTATAGTTACTGGGGTTGATTAATTTTTTTAAATTTACCAAAGCCCTATTTACCAATATTAATAACGTCCCATATAACATTATCTTTAAAAAATGTAATTATTTAGTAATTTGTGATAGACAATTCTTAAAATTTTTTAAATTAAAATTTAACTATGGTATAGCAAAATTTAACATTTAACAGAATTTACCAAATTGTAAACTTTATTAAAATCTACAAATTTACTATCGAATTACTAGGTTTACTTTGACAGAAGCAAGAATTATGCTGTTACCAGAAAACATTAATCAGCTCACTGGTATTTGATATAAAGCAGTTTGACTCGGCCCACTTATTGGAACAATCAGTCAAGACTTGTCACCGTCAGCTGCACAGCTGTCACCGTCTATAAACCTTGGATAAAGTATTTTGATATGGGTCACTAATTGAAACAATCAGTGTAAACTTGTTGCCGTCAGCTACTCGATTGTCATTGTGTATAAACCTTTGCTAAAGTATTTATTTGGCTAAAGATCTTGATATGGGTCATCAATTGAAACAATCAGAATATACTTGTCGATTCCGTGTTATGAGAGCACGTGTTAGTAGCGCACAAAGGTCAAATTGTGTTAGGAGAGCATAACCCTTCTACCTGGGGTCTGGAGGGTGTTAGAAGCGCGCACGAGGGTCTAACCTAACAAACCGGCGGTCCGGTATACCCCTGGCCATAAATTGATTATATACGGTTGAGTGCACATCTAAGTTCAAGTTTAAACATTCGTTGATTGAAAATTTTTCATTAAAAATTAACATGACGAATCAAAAAGTAACATTTTCCTAGATTCACCATCTAGGGTTAAAGTTATATTTTAGTTGTTGTCCTAGTTCAATACGATAATCTTAAGTGATGAAAGCCCTAATTAAAGAGATCCTGTTCAGTACCATTTAATTCCAGGCACTAAGTGCAACTATCAGCAACAACTAATCACGTACTTTAATACGTGACATAGCGACGTGTTTAACGAACAACAAACATCACCTTTTCTAAAATTATTGCAATACTAATTTTAATGATAGTTTGATTTGTTATTGTTAGAAATAAACATAAATATGAATTTGCTATATTAAAAAGTGTATTCTTAATATATATTTTAATATAGTTTAAATTGTTAAACACTTATAAGAAAATAATACCTTACTGTAGATAAAAAATGCATATAGATGCAAAGATAAATACCATTGTTGCCACTCGTGGAGTTATGCTGCAACCAATTGCTGCGGAGATCGTAGTTGATATGTGAAGTTCTTAGTCCTCTTATACCGATATCGCGTCCATACAATGCTTGCCATCAGTGTGGTGGTATCTATGTCGGATGGTGGCATGATTCGGGTTTTGTATAAGGGAGAGATTACAACTAGCTAATAAAATGTATGACCATAGCTAAAATTTCTACTATAATGGTATTTGTTATATGTTATTAAAATATAATATGTAACAACTGATTAAAAACTAAAATTGATCTATACTTCGAAGCCCATTTACTTGTGGCCCAAATAATAGCGAAGCTAAGATCCAGTTTAATGTGGAATCTAAACCACATAATGTTGATTTTTTTTCAGCTGCGCTTGATACTTGGTTTTTTGTGTTCTCTTTCCTATACAGCACCCAATCCTGGTAACCACCCTACAAAGACACTCTAGGCTTCTCTAGTAGTCCTTAAGTGGAGAAAGGTTAGGCGTTTTGCGACAAATTCATGGAGCTGGACGTCAAAATCCAGGAATTCGTGACGTGACTGGGTGACGTCATCAGTCAGCTGTTCATGACGTTACAGTCAAATGATCGTGAAGTCACCCCTTTTGACTCGTTGGAGAGAAATGTGTGTGTGAAATTTCCCCGAAATTCCACGATTTTCCCAAAAAATTTCCCCATTAGTTAATTCAATTAGAATATTAATTAGATCGACTAATTAAATCTGCTTACAATTTCAATTGGCATATTAATTAGAATGTTTGATTAAATTTGTATATCAATTAGTTCGATTAACGAAATTAGCATATTAATCAGATTGATTCTTAATATATATTTTATTATTTATCAATTTTCATATTTAAATAATTTACGTGTATTTATATACATGTAGTGCCTTTTTATGACGGATTCTGGTCGGAATTTTTTTATCGTGTTCCACTATACCAATATATGGTATTGATATCCCTGTCATGACGTAACCCTATATGCTTTATCGTAAGTGGTCGCATATCCATTTTTTACCATCAAGTCGTCATCAAACCTTGTTCACACCGCATTACCATACCGAAGTCCCGTGTATTATGGGTTGTCTATTTTGAGATCTAAGGTAATTTCACCTTTGAAAATCCATATCTCCCAAATGGTAAGTGAGAAATTTACGAAACTCGGTGCCGTGATGTTTCCAGTCAAGATGCACCATAAAAAATTGAGTTTAACGCGTTTAGCATTAGAAAGTCACTTTACTGAAAGCCCCAAATCAGAAAATATTCATATAAAATCCACATATTCTCAGTAATTTATGAAACTCGATATCAAGACATAGTACACAATTATGTTTATTTGTCCGCCGTCAGTTTCAAGGTCACTTTACCGAAATTTCCAACTCGAAAAATATTCGCATGTTCTCAATTTAACTCTCAGAAATGTAAAGAAAACTAGGTATCAAGGCGTACAGTATACGGCATCGTATACAATTATTTTAATTCGTCCGATGTCATTTTCAAGGTCACTTTACTGGAAGCTCTAATTCTGAAAATATTTGTATAAAATTAATTTATTCGTGTAAGTTTACGAAAATCGACATGAGGGCATACTACGTCAAAATTACGGTACGTTTTTATGCGTCGACTTCTAATCACTTTGGTAACTGCATAGGTGATTGCTTGGATACTAATGGAATCAGTGTCAGCCCATCTGACAACGTTTTGTTTTCTTTGGCTTCCGAGAATCACTTTGCAAACTGCGCAGTAGGACCCTTGTCACTTTAATGTAATACACGTGCCACTTATATTAACTGCGTAGAGATGAGTAATTAGTTGTTGCTGATAATTGCACTCAATGTCTGGAATTAAATATTTCTTAACATGTCCTCGTTAACTTGGGCTTAAAACACAAATTTGTCGTATTGAATTAGGAGAAAAACTGAAATATAAAAATGTCACTATTTAATTCGTCGTGTATATTTTTTATAAAATAATCAATCAGCAAACATTTGCTTTAATTTGAACTAGTATGTGCACTCAACCTTGTATAATCAATTTAAGGCTAGGGGGGTTATACTGGACCACCAGCAGGTCAGGTTGGACACTCGTGTGCCCTTCTAACACCATCCGGGCTTCAGGCACTCATAACAACCCACGACCCTTGTGCGCTACTAACACGTGCGCTCGTAATATGACATGGTTGCCTTGGTGCTCGTAATACGAACACAGGTCACTATTGGAACAACGAGTCAAGACTTATCACCGTCAGCCGCACGGCCATGAGCTGTCTATAAACCTTGGCTAAAGTATTTGAACACGGGTCACTCACTATTGGAAAAACGAGTCAAGACTTATTGCCAACAGCCACACGGCTATGAGCTGTATATAAACCTTGCTTAAAGTATTTTGAACACGGGTCACTGTTGGAACAACGAGTCAAGTCTTATTGCCGACAGCCGCATGGCTATGAGCTGTATATAAACCTTGCTTAAAGTATTTTGAACACGGGTCACTGTTGGAACAACGAGTCAAGACTTATTGCCGACAGCCGCACGGCTATGAGCTGTATATAAACCATGCTTAAAGTATTTTGAACACGGGTCACTGTTGGAACAACAAGTCAAGACGTATTGCCGTCAACCGCATGGCTATCAGCTGTCTATAAACCTTGGCTAAAGTATTTTGAACACGGGTCACTGTTGGAACGACGAGTCAAGACTTATCACCGTCAGCCGCACGGCCATGAGCTGTCTATAAACCTTGGCTAAAGTATTTGAACACGGGTCACTCACTATTGGAAAAACGAGTCAAGACTTATTGCCGACAGCCGCACGGCTATGAGCTGTATATAAACCTTGCCTAAAGTATTTTGAACACGGGTCACTGTTGGAACAACGAGTCAAGACTTATTACCGACAGCCGCACGGCTATGAGCTGTATATAAACCTTGCTTAAAGTATTATGAACACGGGTCACTGTTGGAACAACGAGTCAAGACTTATTGCCGACAGCCGCACGGCTATGAGCTGTATATAAACCATGCTTAAAGTATTTTGAACACAGGTCACTGTTGGAACAACAAGTCAAGACGTATTGCCGTCAACCGCATGGCTATCAGCTGTCTATAAACCTTGGCTTAAGTATTTTGAACACGGGTCACTGTTGGAACAACGAGTCAAGACTTATCACCGTCAGCCACACGGATGTGAGCTGTCTATAAAACTTAGCTAAAGTATTTGAACATGGGTCACTCACTATTGGAACAACGAGTCAAGACTTATTGCCGTCAGCCACACGGCTGTGAGCTGTCTAATAAACTTGGCTAAAGTATTTGAACATGGGTCACTCACTATTGGAACAACGAGTCAAGACGTATTGCCGTCAACCGCATGGCTATCAGCTGTCTATAAACCTTGGCTTAAGTATTTTGAACACGGGTCACTGTTGGAACAACGAGTCAAGACTTATCACCGTCAGCCACACGGATGTGAGCTTTCTATAAAACTTAGCTAAAGTATTTGAACATGGGTCACTCACTATTGGAACAACGAGTCAAGACTTATCACCGTCAGCCACACGGATGTGAGCTGTCTATAAAACTTAGCTAAAGTATTTGAACATGGGTCACTCACTATTGGAACAACGAGTCAAGACTTATTGCCGACAGCCGCAGGGCTATGAGCTGTATATAAACCTTGCTTAAAGTATTTTGAACACGGGTCACTATTGGAACAACGAGTCAAGACTTATTGCCGACAGCCGCAGGGCTATGAGCTGTATATAAACCTTGCTTAAAGTATTTTGAACCTAGGTCACTGTTGGAACAACGAGTCAAGACTTATTGCCGTCAACCACACAGTATGTGTGAGCTGTCTATAAACATTGCCTAAAGTATTTTAACTTTTATTGAAACTATCAGTTAAGTTTTGTCACCGTAAGCTAATCTGCTGTCAGATGTCTATAAATCATTTCACTAGTGCCGCTTAATTGGAACAATTAGATAACGCTTGTGACGTCAGTTTCTTGACTGTCAGCTATCTATAAACTTTGTCAAAAGTACATCTTAGTAGAACAATTAGTCAAGTAATGTTGCAGTTAGCTGTTACTTAAATTGTACAAAAGTTCATATAACTATTAAACATACTCATATAAACCTACATCTAATATATGGTTATAAATAGATGTAAAGTACTGAATTATAGTAAATATACAGTTTATAACTTGTGTGCCCTTGGAGTGGCTTGGATCATACCTCAGACAAAGAGCTCAATTAGAACAAATCGCAAATCAATCATCCGAAGTTATCAAACTGTGCTACGAGGTCCTTCAGGGATCAATTCTCAGTCCAGCCCTTTTTTTAGTTTATGTCAACGACATTTGAGCATCTCTGCGCCAGGGAAAAATCGTGCAATATGCAGACGATACAACCCTGTGTTTTAGAGATAAAGCTCCTGAACTCGTGGATTAACAAACTTTGGTAAATTGAATAAATGCATTCAATATTTCAAAAACATAAACTTAACAACAAATTCTTCAAAATCAAATTTTATAAATTTTACCTTACGTCCTCAGAACCTAGAATGGGTCCCCAGCGTACTGTTGGAAGACACTATGCTGGAAGAGGTGTTCACGTCAACATTCCTTGGATTACACATAGATCGAGGTTTGACATGGAATGCCCATATTGATGCAGTATGTGCCAAACTAACATCTGGTATCTATGTTCTGAGGACTTTAGCCAAATACTGCTCTATTCAGGTAATGAAGATGGCGTATTATGGTTTAATTTATCCCCACCTAGTCTATGGCATAGTGCTGTGGGGAGCTGGTGCTAGTAATCAGCTCTTGAGAGTGTTCACATTACAAAAAAGACGATTCGGATAATCGAAAAAGTTGATTTCAGAGAATCATGCAAGCCAATCTTCAAAAAATTTAGAATCTTGCCTTTACCTTGCCTCTATATTCTAGAAACAACAACTTTTTTATTTCTAAGTGTGCTTTGATTCGGGGACGTGACATTCACGAATATGGCACCAGAGGCAGAGAAAACTATAGGACTGGGAAGCACATAACAGTTACTTACGAGCATTTGCCCTCAGAGGCAGGTGTCCATCTTTACAATAAACTACCAAATTGTATAAAAATCACCAGAACGCTGAAGGCGTTTAAAACTCAATTAAAAGGCTTTCTAGCCTACCATGCTTTTAATAGTGTAGGTGAGGTTTTAATGAATAACTTGGAGACCACACAGGGGGTAGGCTGACACCGGAACTGGAGGTGGGAAAATTGAATGAATAAATGTGCAGAAATGTTGTATGTTTGAGAGATTGTTTTGTAGTGTGGGTGAAACAAAATTTTTAACTAGACATAAAATATCTTTTTAAATAAAATTGACTTTTGCAATATCCACTGCAATAAAAACTTATTTGATTTGATTTGTAAGATTATTTCATATAATAAAACCTGATATTTGAATTTAATTTGTTTTTATTAGATTTTAACTTTTAAAGCTTATTTAAAACTAACTGAAAATTTTTGGAAGACAATCATTTACAAATATTTTAATTAATTCTGATGTAATGAAACACTTCTATAACGTGTCTACAGGAAACTGTGAATTTATTTTGCTTTTTTATTATTGCCAAGGAATATTTTTAAGTTAATATTAAATTTTACACTAAATATTTGAAGCCATTATTTTATTTACTGTTTTTTCGTCAATATACAGAAAAAATCGATTAAAATGATTTATTTAACATTTGAGAGGATATAACTGCTTAGGAAGTGTATTTTCTTTAAAATTGAGTAAAAGATTGATAGACAGTCATAAATTACCTAAACGAGTGATTTAAAAATAGAAGTTAGGCCCGGATATTGCTAAATCTTCCATAGATCAAGTGACGTCACTAAATTTCCTTTAAAGTTCACCACCTTGAATGTTAATGCCCTCTCCATACCCTGCCCTACTAATGTAATTAAACTCTTTATGTTGTTGGCTTTGTACGTCAAATATATCCTGTAGATAGTCATTCCAGTCTGTCTACGGTTTATTTGTCCAGTCAAATACATTACTTTGAAATGTATACATTTTGACCTGAAGTGTGTGGTTATACAGAAAAAGCATAACTGTATTTGTATTTGAAAGATTTTAATGATATATTACTGAAATAAATGGTAAATTTATTCAAAATTTGAGGTAAAAAAATATTGTTTCTGTATAAACGATACAGTAAGTGTTATAAATACAATTACTTCGTACAATTAAACAATTTCAAGTAAGTTTTAATTCTTACTTGGAAATGGTTTCTTAGAACTAGTGTATTTTTTGTAAATTGATTTTAACCATTTGTTTGTGTATGAATTAATGTCAAAATAACTTTGAAATACTTTCGAAAATCAGTTAGAAAATATTCTGCTTCAATTAGGATATGATCTGCCATACTTTGTATCTCTTATACTATATGTGTCATTAGTGCTTTTATTAAAGTATGTTATACTCATATGTAACATATATATTTATATATAATAAGAAGGTACACATTCTAAATTGCGACAACATTCTTTTTGTAGTCCACCACATAAAGTAATCAGTGGATTTGAATAACTTTGTTTTGAAAGAAATCTTCTTGAAAGAAAGCTAACGTTCTGGTATAGCTTCAGTAGATTTATTTTCATTAAACGTAATTACATTTTCATTAATTTAAAAGAGCTAGATAGAGATACGTTATTATCACTGTCCTTAATTATGAGTTGAAGATGACAGTATTCTGTGGACCAACTATGTTTATATGTATACAATGAAAGATTATTCTACAGGGCTGGGCTAAAGTCTGCAATGTACTTATTAATTTCAAAACCATTGTAAGAAATGTAATGAAACTTTCTAGTTATGTACATGTCCCTATACCAAACATACGGACATATTTTATTTGTGTTTTGCATATCCAGGGAATGGCACAATAAGGAAGTCTTAACAATTTTAAATGTAAGCCTACCTAGAGTTATACATTATTTTAAAGGCCTTTGTTTGTACAGTACAAAAGTGTAAACTTGAGGCGAAAATGATGACTCGGTCAGAAAATACAGCGATTCAAAGAATTTAATGTCATATTACTAATTCTTCTCAGTTATACGGCTATTTATTTAACAGTTGCAGGTCCCTGTTGCTGATTATATTGTTGATTGGTAACAATCGTAACAAACGATTGCGTTATAAAAATAGCTATGCTATTTAACTAAGATATCAAAAATAAAAATTTATTTAAACACATTTGACAGTAGGTTTACCTGAAATAGTTTAAGAATATTATTATAATAATTTGTTACTTATTTATTGTGAAATTTAATTCCTCATATTCAGTTAGATAGATTATAGCTCTATGCACTAATAGATAATAACTATCTTGACTTTATCTTAAGCAGTGAGGTTATATTTTCTGGCTGGGTCATTCTTTTGACATCACGTTTACACTCTTGTGTCTTACAAACAAAGACCTTTAAAATGAGGTATAACTTGAGGTAGGCTTACATTTAAACTTTTTAAATTAATACATACATTCCAGGCTTTTGCCCAACCCTGACATTAAATTATTTAAAAATAGTGTTTAATTAGCATAACACGTGTTGGTACAGTACATATACAGTACAAGTAAAACGTCACACAACACAAAATGTATTACAATACAAGCACAAAATGTACAAATATATTACAATAAAAGTACAAAATGCAAAAATATTATGGTGATCGATTTCGGTGAACCACGCTCACCTTCCTCAGACCAGAGGGATTCACAAAAGAATGGAAAATGGTGTTCAACAACTCAATTTATAGGCCTATGATCCCGTGACCCCATTGGCTGGAATCGTCAAAATGGCGGCTGCTATGATACTTTGAACATACTTTGAACATATGATGCTATGAACATTGGTTACTCCCTAATGGTTATTACTTCTGTTATTTTAGTCGCTGAAAATATATTATTAAAAACTCTTTCGGAATCAAAATTAACCTGTTCATTCATTCATCTATCACGATCCTTACATTTTCTTTAAAAATAAATAACTTATCCCAAACATTCATAATACGACCATTCTTACAAAATTTTAGAATATCTACATTTTCATCTATTTTATTCAACATATGGTTACAATTCAGAAGGTGTTTAGCTACATTAAATTCTTTGAGTGGATATATTTTCTGACTGGGTCATCCTTTTGACTTCAGGTTTCGACTATTGTGTTTTAAAAACAAAGACCTTTAAATGAAGTGTAACTGGAGGTAGGCTTACATTAAACATTTTCCTTCATCAGCCATCACCTGGCTATGAAAAAACAAGTCAAATATGTCTACATATTTGGTGTAAGGACATGTGCATAGCTGCAAAGTTTCATTACATTTATTTAAATATTTTTGAAATTAATAAATATATTCCAGACTTTTGCCCAACCCTGAATATGTAAAATGAATTGTAGTATACATTAATACACAAAAATATCTTACAGGTATTTTTTGTAAACCTGTAAACCTAAAATCTATGATTATATGTTAGCTCATATATAAAAGCTCATAATTCATAGCCTCCCTACATGACTCTAGTTTTTCTTTTTTTTTTCTTCTTTCAATTATGTGTGACTATAAAGACCCAGCTATTTCCTGACGGCTTTTAAAAAGTTGACTTCGTTTGTTTCAATGGATCAGTTGTCAACTCATATTTTCCTTCGACTTGGTGGTCAGCTTTAATTAATAATTGAAAACATATTCCAATAACTATAAACAATATGCTCATATTTTATTTCAAGGTACTCAAAAGATGTTTCAATGCATAATGTACTATTGTGGTTATTTATTGAGATACACTGTAAAAATTCAGGTAACTAGAGCTATTATATAATATAACTTAGGCAACTGTGCATACACTATATAATCAATAGTGGTACCACACCTATATTTTGATTATAAGATACACTAAATTTGTATAAAAAAGATGATAATAACAAATAAAAGTGTTTATTTGAAAGAGTTTTATACGTTATAATAGTGTGTGGTGTGATAAATACAAGGTGTAAATGTATATTTGGTCATAAAAGGTATGTAACACCATTCTTCATCCGTTAAGCGACATCCATCACTGACAGACATAATATGGGTCATAAAATATATATGACGTTCTTTTTAGTTAAGGATAAGACGTAATATTTATATGGTCGAGTACACATACATAATGAGAGTAATATTTGAATATTATTTACATAACAATTTTACACAAGAAAATCTCATTATATTTCTAATTTAAAACATTCAAGAAGGAAGAAACATTTTAACCATTTGTGAAGGGAAGTTATACCTATCTGTGGACTGTGACTATTTGACTTTAGCCGTAGACGTAATTCTATGTTTTTGCTATATATTGTTGAAATGTTCATTCCTTAGAAAAATAAATATAATGCTCTTAATAATGCGTTCTTAATTTACTAACATTATACCTGTTGTGGGACATTTTAGACAAGTTACAAGGTACACTACACAAATGTAATCCAATATAAGTCAACTGATTACAGTAAACTGTGTTACTATCCTCAGAACAGAGTGAATAAAATAAACTAAACTGGCCAAGTTTTCTTATATTTTTATAAATTATCTTAACTCGATATAAATATGTCGTTTATAAGCTTGTACTATTCTTAAACTCTTATTTAAAAATAAAATAATTTCTATATGCTGTTGATCATTTCTTCATTACATTTCAATAAATTATTGTCTTAGTTTGACACGTCACATTATTTCTATTTAAGAATATTAGATGTTAAGTTATGGTCATGATACTAAAGTCTTCAAGGCTACTGAAAGATTTTATTTACTAAATCGATTATAAATTCTCTGTGTAAACTTTTAATTGCTATAGAGGAACACCTATTTCTTTTGTCGTCTGCAATAAGTTTCTTTCTTGGTAAATGTATTGGTATACCGAGATATGTACTATATCAGACTTTTTTATACTTTTAATATTTTACTGTACTTCCCATCACACCGAAGTGTTTGTATGACTTTAATTCAATTTTAAAATATATTTCCTATTTTACGTTTGTTTCACTTTAAGGTACTGAATATTCTCAATACAACATACTCCTAGAATAATCATTTACAATCAATAATAGTATACACCACTTGTCACAACATCATATTTGTATCATGTGTATAATCCAGATTTTCAGATATATCTAGACATTAACTATACTATCGTCCTGGACAAGTGGAAATAAAATGATTTCTGGTTAGAGGTGAACACAATATACATAATATAAGATAAAAGCATCATGGTATTTATGTATGAAAGACGAATTGTATTTGATTTTTTTCTGGCAAACAAATGCAATTCTTTTATTCTTAAATATACTAGACATTTTGTTAAATTTGTTTTAAGCAACCCTTGGTTTATATTTTGCAGCCAACACAACAAACACATATAATAAATATTACAAAAATCAGTACATTATTTTAAAGCTATCAATAACTTTTAACTAACACATATTATTACAATTTTAGACAATCATTAACTATACAATATGACTTTAAGTATATACATTTCTTTTGTACTTGAAGTATTTTACTAACAAAACTTTAAAGATGAAGGATATTTAATAATTTCGCTGGCCTCAAATTGCTAAAGTATAAAACGGAGAATCGTAAAATAGATTGAACTCATTGCAAGTGTATGTTTTGTTACAGTGCTCATATAACTGACGAAGACAGTTATCTGTATCGACGTATAACCACATTATTGGGATTTTTAATTCTCACAAGTAACTTTTTCTTTTTTAATTCGATTTTACTTTTGTAATTTAACAATTATCTTGCAAAAGGTTTTCAAATTTAGGACAGACGTTGCCGTAAAGTTCTTTATGTTTAAATGCAGCGTGGTGTCTACCGGAAGGGTCTGTAAAGTTTTTTATGTGCTCTGCCAGTGTTGGAGGAGCTCAAACGGCTTGAGAATGACTAGTTAAATATGAGATACGACCACGTAAAGTCTTATGTCTAGTTTTGATTAATTCATTAGATTTAACCAAGACCAATTACTAAATAAATAAATCTTTATGTTTGAACTCAGGAGTAGACGACATACATGAGTCTTGTGCTGCATATTAAAAAGTAATGTTATGATAAACACATAACATTGAACTCATTAAGTCGAATCTTAAAAATTATTACTAATCTAAGCCCCTGTTAATAGAAAAAGGTTTAAAGTACAAGTTGAATACTTGAATTTTATTTATTTTTTTACAATATCTTGTTAAGTTTTATAATGTCCTGCGTCTTTGACTGGGTACTTTCAAACATGTTATCGTATATTCTGGATACTATATGGAGTTGCTATAGTAAATAAAATGTACTAATAAAATGGACAAATATAAATTATATTTTATAAATTTATTTTTGGATTACAATGTTATCTCCGTCCATAAACAATACATCTTGAAACGTAAAATTTATCATACGAAATTTTCATTCCGTCTATATGTAACATTGTATGCTTTTGTCTCAAATATCATAATATGACTTGATTTTGATGTTACATTTTACTTATTTTTCGTAGGTTATTTTGTTTCAATTTATTTACATTGGATAAAAATACGAAGGAAAAAATTCCTATACTCACAACGATTACAACTAAATATGTAGAGGTTTTTAACTAATAAACTGGGAACTATGGACTTTAAGAACTGGGAAGTAGCGTATAGAGAGAAAATAGTGTTTGGGTTTTAATCAGGAGTTAAGCCCTGTTCTGCTAAGTGACAAGACAGGACCTTAAAGTCATGACAAAACAGCACTACTGTAGAATAGGAGTATTTTATTAAACGTATTTAATATAAAATATCCATGGAAATACTAACATTCGGTTATTTTCAATGTATGAAGTTGATTAGTTTAGCAAAGTTCAAGTTAATCTCAGCTTACATAAAGTTGTAGAACTTTACTACATAAGAGCTCTTACGTCATGGTAACTTATGATTAAAGAGTTACTTTGTAAGTTGACTAGCACGTTGTTGAACAATGTAATTTCCATCAAAGTTAAAACTTCTTTACAAAAACATACTTCAATAACATGAAAATCAGTACACAAAGTTCTGCCCAGTGGCTTATTAATTTACTTGGACAAGACAATTTGATTTACGTTATAGCCTTTCAAAAACTTAACCCAAAATCATAATACAACCTACAATAATCATAATAGTAGAATTGTTGTATTACTATACATATTTATTCTTTTCAGATTAAACACCAAAATACTGAAATATAATTAAGTGATAATAATGACCTTAGATTAAAAATTGACTTTTTATTTTACTTTTGAGTAGTTAACGAATATTTAAATGCTGTTCCATAACGATTTAAAATTTAATAGTTCAATAAAGAAAATAAAATTCAGATGATTGATGATTTTTGGGGTAGTTAGAAGTTAATTATAATGAACGATTAAAATTATATTTTGTGGATTCTTATGCAATTTTGGCCCTCATTCCTTATTTTTTTTATACATATTTTTTAAATGATTATGAAGGAAAAATTATATGTGGTGTGTAGTATTAGCTTTACAATAATAATGAGACAGCATAATCACGGCGGTGTCAATGAGTATTGGTAAGCGCAAACATACAATTACAAAAAAGAAGATAATTAAATCAATCTTATTCCTATTACCGATATAAAGTTAATCATTTCATAATGAACAGTATGATAAAGAGTGAATAATAAGATGAGACAATTATAAAGTTGATCAAATATTAAAGTCAATATTTCTTGTCGGTATTTTACATTTTCTCTTGGGATAGAAAATCATTAGGTGGATTATTGAAGAAGGGTCACCAACAACTTATCGTCAGTGAAATAGTATTTCCAGAAACAACCAGGATGAAGATTGGCAGTGAGGTGTTTCGACTTTTTAAAGTGGAAAATCCCAAACGAGCCTTCCAGCTGATGGAGTTTATTCTGTTACGTTTCTGTTCCCGCAGTGGACTGAATCGGGACTTCTTTCCTGAAATAAAATTAATAGAGAACATTTATTTTATGTCAAATTACTAATTGTGATGGTAACATTTCAAACAATTCAGTCTTCAGGCGGCAACAACAAGATTTTGTTATTTCCTTGATTGTTGTTAGTCCGCTATAACGTAGAGTCATATTTTTATATTTATTTTATTGTCTTTTCAATTAGCGTGTGTAGTTATGGTCTCTACTTTGTTATTTTGTTCAAAATTTATCTTTCTTATATAGTCCGTAAGTCTTTGTTGTTGAATATTTTTACGATTGTTAAGCGTTTAAATTTCTATTTGGTGTTTTACAGTATATTTATCATTTGTGTTCCACAGTTAACCTAGTCATATTATTACTAGTTTTATCACAGTTGATTCGTATCTGTTATTTAGTACCATAGTATTTATTCTTATTTATTTTAAAGCATCACTAGCACAGCTATTTATAATTTCATCGTTTTGTAGATTAACAAATCAGTAATCTTATCATTAAAAAGCATTTTGCACTATTTTCAAAGCACACTTCATCAACAACTAAATATGTTTGTAACTCTCTTATCTGCCTTCCAATAAATTTTGCAAATAAACGAACAAAAAAAAAATTAAAAAAGCATTAGTGAAGGCAGAAGGGAGATTAGGTTCACACTTCAGACACACAGCTCATATAGCACAATTGGTACATAATGTATGCTTGTTACTTTATTGTCTTTTCTATAAATGGTTTAACCCGTAAATAAATAAATAAACTAAAATAAGCTAATACGTCTTAGTACTAAATGAGCTCTAGTACGTACTAGACTCTTGTGGACCTATAATAATTGCTGTATGTGTACGTTGACACGTATTTAATTGTTCAAACAGAGCACCGTGAACCTATTTTGTACTCTGACAATTTATCCGTTACATTTGTTTTGTTGTATAATATTGTAATCACAAATTTTATGTAAAATGAAATATTACTTTAATTATTGTTACATGCTTAGTGGAATAAAAATGTAGGTTGATTCGTTGTATCTTAACTCTGGGTGATCTCACCATGAGATATGTTGGGTCCATTTATAAGTGCTAGTATCTCACTGTGAGAAATGTTCGTTTATGTCAAATTACGGTAAACCGTTTATTTAATGATTACATATGTTATATATTACTATACATAAAGGAATATGCTATTCGTAGACAATAGTAGAACCGCTATTTTTAAAATCTCCGGAAATGTATGAGTCAGCTGATTTCACCTTCCTTCGCAACTTTTTTTTCCTTCGGTTTGTATTTTTTCAGTGTTATTATTTATGTTATCTGCCTATATATTATATTTTTCTGGTCTGGAATACAATTTGAAACATTTTTTATATACCGGAAATGTGACTTCTAAGATTAGAAATAAAACATAAGACACAGGAACACAAAGAAGTGAAAACTAAAACAATCATCTTGCTAGTTAACAGAGTCCATACCTTTCAATGAAAATTGGCAAGTCTATTCTTTTCTCATTAATTTATAGTAAATCTCTTTCTAAATAATTTGATATACAATACAAGTAATTTGAAAATTCCATTATTTTTTTAAATACATTTCAAAAGAAACCTTGCGCAGCGCTTGAAAATCGCCTAGCACTTGAAAGTTGAAAGTGCAAATGTAAACCTCATTAAGTCAATAACCAAGATTCAGATAATCCTAACATTGGCAAACGTTTACTCTCTATTCCATATATATATATTACACTGTTATACTAAACGATAGTGCATCATAAGTCCACTTTCGATGCGTTATTAGGTTTAAGTTAAAGGAAAAAGTAAACTTGAATATATTTAATTAATATCCAGAACAGTTTTATTGAATGATCTCTTTGCACCCAAAACATGCATACTACTTATCATATTTATATGTAAAAGTAGAATCATGGAAGCAGGCAATGAATATAAACGTGATAAAATATTTATATATATATTATAAATATAAAATAAATATTTATAAAATTATTTTTAATTAAAATTATTATTAATTGTTATTAATAAATATTTATAAAAAAAATTATTAATAACAAACCGATTTAAAACGGGAACGTTGGATTATTATATTTTATAACGTTATTCTTACAACAACAAAATAAATGACTAATTATAAAACTATCTTCAAAATTAAATAAATTAATAATTTTGTGCACAGTTCTAAACGAAGAGAAACTAATCCTAAGACTACTTCAATTATCTAACGTACTTGTTCATAGTTTTTGTTAATGACTTATCAAAACACGTTAATTCTAATACAGTAGTTTATGCTGATGACACTACACTATTTTCCTCTTTTCCCATCTTGAAATATCTTCAATTTGATATGGAAAGTGCATAAGAAAGCTTTTCGTATCTTTAACTTTTACTGTACACAAGTTTAAGATACATTTTTAATGATAAGCTTTTTTAATGTAGCCTTTAAACCTTACTTAGAGTTCTGTCAAGACACAGCTAGTGCCGAGTCACTTCTGCTAACTCTGATTAATTTAATGTAATGTTGAGAAGTCTAACTTATATGTCAGTTTGAACTCGTTTTATAGAATTTATTCAACCAATGCATTGTTGTTGGAAAAATAAGTTATTTATTTATTTTTTTTTTAAAGAAATGCTGTTCTTTTTTGTATGCCCATTCCTTATAGATTATTAAGTATGGGGAACTTACTGCGACAAATGGACATATACATCGAAAACGAAATTCAGAGACAATATTTAAATCGCCTACCATGTGTTTTGATAAGCGCTTAGTTCAGAGTTTTCCTATGGTAAATCAGTAACACCAGTTAGCCTATGAGACGCCAGGAATTTCGAGGCACAAGGCGTGATGGGACGAAGATAAAAATACTTCGTTGAGGGGAGTTAATCGGGTAATCCAACTCAACATTTCGGAGCTGTTGCACCTTACGACCGGAGCCTGGTTGTACTCATGAAGGAAGAGGCTACCAACCATGAAAGATAAGTTTTAGTTTAAATTTACCTCTTTTAGGAACTATATGAAGGATCTGAGTTAACTGATCAATTACTATCCGTCTCCTTAAAGCTGAGGGGCATGGAATTGATTGGTGCATAAATTAATTATTAATAAATTAATGATAACTTGATATCTTTAATTTATAACTTGATTAATGGTTAAAAATTAATTGGTGCATAAATCCCCCGAATTAGCGTGGCTTCACCATATTCCGTGATATAAACCCGTTCAACAGAACACCTTCTGAGGGCCGCTGGAGTGGAAGCGATCCAGTTCCATAAAAGATTAACATTACTGATCTTACCGTTATCTCTAATCCAGGAGCCTAGAGCTCTAACCACTCTATCAGCTCGCTCTATTTTATATAATAGTATTAAAGAAGAACAAAAACTTTATTTCGTCAAAGACATTGTAATCAACAAAACAACCACAATGTCTTTTGAGAAAGGGTCAAATTTATAAAATATAGCTGACAACATTTA
>JAQJVL010008867.1:0-18089 GCA_035578905.1 Stictocephala bisonia
TTTCCCCACCTAGCGTTCTGTCCATCCCCCTACCCCCACCCCCCTGGCCAGTGCCACTGCACTGCCACCGCCACCCGACAACACCACATTGCCCAGGGATATATATAGTCAAGACATCGCCGGCCGCCAAGACAATCTGCTCAATATTATTATCACAGAAAGACAACTAAGAACAGGTCTAGTGTAAAAATAGTGTATAATGGAAAATATGAATAAAAGGTTGAACTAAATAAATGTGTGGCTGCAGCATTGGGAATTTATTTCTAAAACCTTTTTAAGTGTCCCTGAAAAAAGCAAATATGAGTTTCTAATAACCATGGACCCTCCCAGGGCTGTAGCCCCAGTAGCCCCCCCCCCTTTGTGGCGGCCCTGGAGGAGGCTCACCACTTGGTAGCCAGAACCGCTGAGGGCCGATCTCAGCGCCATGCACTGTTGGACCTTTCGCTATCAGCCGATCTAATCAGATTTTAGTAATTTTGCCTCAGTTTCGTTATTTATTGGAATAAATAAATGGTATATCTCGTAGAAGGGGAATAGGTCCTCTTTAATACAATAGCCTCAACAATGTTTATTTAATTTAGTAAATTAACATATGATAACAATAATCATTAACATTGTAATTAACATTAAACATTAACATTAAAATTATAAATGTTTTATGTCAGGAGTGTTACCGATAATTAGTTAATTTTCATATTTCTCAGTACTTGTGAGGTACTTTTGTATAAATATTTTTTCCCAACTAAATTTAGTCCTTTACTATAGAAATAAATATACGTTTTGACCAAAGAAATTTTATTCAAAAAATGTAATTATTTCTATAAAGTAACACTCATGACACGAATTAACACTCCTGAAGTCGGTTAGAGGAATTTTAATTAAATACTCACACTGGTATTAAACTGAAATTTTACTAACAAACAATGAAAAGAACAAAAACTAACACAACGGTGTTTCATAGTATACCTACTACTGTACTTTTATGAAAATTAACTGTTTAAAGTAGTTAAAACATCTACTTTAAACAGTTTAAGCTTTAAACCTTTATCTATTTAAGCTCTTGATTTAAACTAAATGGGAATTTGTATACAATGCGTTGTCCTTTGACCAATAGTTCATGTTGTGGTAGAATGGCTTTTACTTGACCGAAGTCAATGATTGACTCATCACAGTCATTAGTAGTAAAGGTGTCTCCTTTTATGCCATGTTTGTTTAACCCATTTTGACCCAACTTATTTTTTTTTATCTTTAATTATCTTTCTAATTCCCACTAAATATACCTTATGTAACACGTTTATAACGTTTTTTGTCAATTTTGTTTGTGTACTATCTAAAATTTGTTGTGTTCCCAAATGAGAACAGGGGGCTCAAGCGGGGTGGTAGGAAATAATTTCAAAAAATGTATTACAAAGGTTATTTTATTATAGCATAGATTATTTTTATCTATATATTAAAAGTTCATCAATATATTATATGAACCACACTTAATTTGGCTTCTTATGAAATAGTTCAAAACAATGCTGATGAAGTGCAATCTCCCACACTTTCTACACATCAGTCTTGCATTCTTTTTACACTGAGCACAACGGGACTGTTTTTCTGTAGTACAACAATAATGGTCTAGGCCAGTGGTTCTCAACCTGGGGGCGTGAGATAATTTCAGGGGAGGCGTGAGGGTACAAAGAAAAAAATTAAAAAATATATATTTTGTTAAAAAACATAAACTTTCAAAACCATCAAATAAACTTTTATGGTTAGACCAGTTATTCATAAAATTAGACCAGTTATAAATTATTTCAATAATAAGATGGAGAATATATACCTACCTGGAAAGGAGTTGTCCCTAGATGAATCCATGCTATTATGGCGTGGTCGTCTCGTTTTTAGACAATTTATCAAAAACAAAAGGCATAAGTACGGTATTAAGTTGTATATCCTTACTGAACCAAATGGCTTTGAAACTGACGATGCTAACTCTACATTAGCAAAAGCTGGGATGCAAAATAAAAATCTAGATAAATTTAAATACATTAAATAAAAGTTTATTTGATGGTTTTGAAAGTTGAAAGGCGCAGGGGCCCGGGGCAGGGCACCAGGAAGGGTCCATGGTTATTAGAAACTCATATTTGCTTTTTTCAGGGACACTTAAAAACGTTTTAGAAATAAATTCCCAATGCTGCAGCCACACATTTATTTAGTTCAACCTTTTATTCATATTTTCCATTATACACTATTTTTACACTAGACCTGTTCTTAGTTGTCTTTCTGTGATAATAATATTGAGCAGATTGTCTTGGCGGCCGGCGATGTCTTGACTATATATCCCTGGGCAATGTGGTGTTGTCGGGTGGCGGTGGCAGTGCAGTGGCACTGGCCAGGGGGGTGGGGGGTAGGGGGATGGGGGAGTAAGCAGGTAGCAGCTGACTACTGTAGTTGCAAGAATCTCTGCGAAACGAGCCACTATCCAGTCTGTCACATCACGATCACACCACACTGTCACTTGTCAGTCAGTGTGCACTGTGCAGTGCTATCAGTTGTTAGAGCAGACTATTGTTTGATTACATGCATTGGTGTCAAAGTCGATCTGTCCATGCCTACCACCTTGCTTGGTATTATCCATTGTTTTTAAGTGTTGTCTACTGATGTTTGGAACCTACTCATAAGTGATTGTTTAAGTTTAAGTAGTGGTCGTGAAATGTCGTATAAACATAAATCCGGTGCCACTAAGAGAAAAGAGAAGTTAGAACCAGAAGCTGAGGCCAGCCGACTACAAATTACAAAGTTTTTTTAAGAAACAGAAGATAGATATACCCGATAGTTCAAATGTTTCAGTACCATCTACCTCAAATAGCCATAATGATTATGAAGACATAGACAATCCTGATATTATTTATGAAACATCTGAAAACGTGAGTAAATCTAATTCTGAAATTGAATGTTTGACAGACTTGGAAAAACCCCAAACCCAAAATGACGAGTTAATATCTGATAGTTCTAAAGATATCTTAGAAGCCGATAATCAGATTCAGATTAATGAAAGTGGTATTAATTATAATGACCCAGGAACTTGGCCTTCTCTGTTAACCCTTTTACGGCGATGAGCCGAATTATCGGCTTCGAAGTTTGATATCGAGAACGGCCGCGAGCCGATATCGCGGCTCAAGGTTTTCCGTCCGAGAACGGCATTGAGCCGATTTATCGGCTCTGTTCTATTTCGCTCACTGTTCGTCAATTTAGTCCCCGAATAAGTCGTATTCACATTCAAATGAAAGCTGAAACTTCATATTATACATATATAACAAGAATATAGTCCATTTCTAGTTTCCTCATGATGTTCTAAACTATTATAATTTAGTTACCTTTGGCCGTCAGCTGACTGACGCTTCGTGAATGCAGGCAGCTGGCGGCTGACAGTTCGTTGTGTTTATTTATGGAGTGAGTGTTATTGTTTATTGTGGATGTGATTTTATATAAATTTTGATTAGTTATTGGTGTTTTGTGGTTTATTTATGTTACAAAATGGACCGAAAAACGACGTCGTTGTACTTCACCAGTAAGTGAAAATACATTGTTTGCATTCGTTCAAGAAGATGATGATATCAATTTATGTGACTCCTCTATCCCCTTAGATGGGCCTACTATTTCTAGCTCTGATACTGAATCAGACTTTATTGATGATACTGATGAGGACCCATCATATGACCCTGTATTAGATTTAGACAAACCGGGCCCATCGAAATTGAACATAACCCCACCTAATGTAGGTAGGCCTAGGCTGTCTTTGAGTAGTAGTGATTCCTCTGACAACGAATCACCTTCCAGACCTAGGGGAAGGCCAAAAGGAAGTAAATGTATTCCTGCTGATACTTCTAGCTCTAAAAATAGGACATGGGTCCCAATTGATGACAATAATGTAGGCTATTCCCACAATTTTAGTTTCAATGAATCCCCTGGAATAAAACATGCCCCACCATCTGACTCTGAACCAATTACTTATATATTATTGTTTTTCACTGTTAATTTATTGCAAACCTTTGTGAAAGAAACAAATAGATATGCTCAGGCTTACTTCAATGCTAACAATGCAAACAAAATTTGGCAAAAGACCAGTGTAGTCGAGATGAAAGCGTTCATCAGCGTTCTTTTGAATATGGGGATTATAAAAAAACCCACTATTGACCATTATTGGAACACTAAATCTTCACAGGCAACACCTTGGTTCAACAGAATGTTTACTAGAAACAGGTTTGAAGAACTGTTACGATTTTTTCACTTAGTCAATAATGATGCCATTGGTAAACATGGGACACCTGATTATGACCCTACTGCAAAATTTCAACCGTTGATTGACCACGTAAACTTATTATTCCGCCATTACTACACCCCTAATCAAAATATTAGCATTGATGAATCACTGATTGGTACCAAAAATCACACCCAGCTCCTGCAATATATGCCAAACAAAAAACACCACAAATGGGGCATCAAACTTTGGGTACTTTGCGATTCCATATCTAAATACTGTTTAGGGATTTTTTGTTATAAAGGTGCAAAGAACACTAATGAAAAAAATGCTATCAAGGAACATGGACTAGCCTACTCAGTCTGTATAAAACTTTTAGAAATGGGTAACTACCTCAACAAAGGTTACCATCTCTTTGTAGATAACTTTTTTACAAGCATTCCTCTTGCTGAATATTTGTACAGTAAAATGACATTTTTGACTGGAACAATTAGGAAAAACAGAATAGGATTACCTCAAGAGCTAACAAGACAATACAAAGTTGGTGAAAAAAAGTACCTCAGGAGCGATGAATTGTTGGGTTTAGCCTACAGAGAGAAGGCCTCACAAAAATCTCAGGTAGTACTTATTTCCTCAAATGCAGATGTAGGGACTATTGAGACCAGTCGATTACGAGGTAGAAATTTAGTAATAAAAAAGAAAGAAAAAATAATCAACCAATATAACAAGAACATGGGGGGAATTGATTCAACAGATCAAATGCTCTACGCATATTTAGATGAAAGGCGTTCGGTAAAATATTGGAGGAAGGTTGTATTCAACATTTTTTCACGGATAGTGTTGAATGCTTATATTCTATATAAAATCAACTGTACTTCAAAGCCAATGTCCAGATTAAATTTTACTATCTCAATAATAGACTCTCTTTCAGAGGAATGGCTATTGACTAAAAATGTACCACCAAATTTAGGAGGAGGAGGAGACATGCCAGTTGCACAATTCGGAATCGGAAAGCTACAAGACAAAAAAGAAAAAAATTGCTCTGTTTGTAGTACTAAGGAACAGAGAAGGAGATCAAGAAACTTCTGTATGAAATGTCAGAAAGGTGTTCATGCAGAATGTTTTCATAAGCATTTATGTGCATAAACATTGTAAATATTGCTTTGTAAATATGGAAATCAGTTAGTTTTTAGTTAATTTTTTTTATACTATGTGTTTGCTATGTGAGTGTCACATCTATTAGACTTTTCAAGTACTGTTGCCATCCACTTGGACATGTTTTCAAATATGAAGTCAATTGAAGGTAAGATTACACTTCATAAATTAGAAAATAAGGAAAATAGCACCTGTGCACATATGTATATGTCCGGGGCTCAGTAATTTATTTTTTGAGCAGGGTCATTGAAACTCTCAGTACTTATTCTTTATTAGACAGTCTAATAAATAAAACATATTTTGTTACCAAACAAATTTTTTCTAGAACTAGTAAAAAAAAAAAAACTTTAAATTTTCTTTTAGAACAAAAATTTTTTTTAATGTAACTGCGTTTTTTATTTTTTTATTTTCATTTTAATCCTTTTTATTTATTACTGTATTGTAGGGCATTTCTTGAAAAACAAAATAAAAAAAAAATCATAACAATCAGACAATAAATAGCTGAGTTGTAAAATTATATGTAGCACACTGTACTATGTACTGTTTTGAGCCTGGCCTTTTAGGCCATAACCTTGAAAATAATGTCTGGCCATTTTGTCAGTGACAGTAAATTTTTCGCCCGGCCTTAAAAGGGTTAAATGACCGTGTGAGGCTGGAGATAGTTCAACATGTTCACGAATTTAATGAATTTTCCAAACTAACAAAATCTTTTCCCAATGACATTTCTGGAAAGATGTTTCCTGAATACTTGTTGAGCTCGAAGTCAAATAATAAAAGAGAAAAAGTCCCCCCGAGATTGGTTAATATGGAGTGAGACTAAGAGTACTCTTCATTGCCTTCCTTGTCTGTTATTCGCTGATACTAGCAGTAGCGCCATGGTGGGTTGAAGTAATTTGTCAAAGAGAACAAGATTTTCACCTAAAGAAATTACTTGGAAAAACCGTACGACAGACTACCTTCTCATGAACATTATTCAGACCATATGGAAAATTATTGTAAGTGGAAATCTTTGAAAGCATCGCTTAAAGGCAAAGGAATAGATAGTAAAATTCAACAACAAATATTAACTGAGGCTGGAAATGGAAAGCTATTTTAGAGAGAATTTTACATGTAACCTTATTTTTAGCTTCAAGAGGTCTACCATTCAGAGGGGAAAATGTCAATATTGGAGATGTTAGTAATGGAAATTTCCTTGGAGTTCTGGAAGTTATTGCAAAGTACGATGACATAACCAAAGAACATTAAGCAAAAATTAAGTCAAGTCAACTGGAAGGGAAGTCAATGCAAGGGAAAGTTCATTATTTATCGTGGAAGAGTCAGAATGAATTCATTTCCATTTGTGGAGAACACGTTTTGAATGCTATCTTTAAAGAGAGAAGTGATGCAATTTACTATGGGTTGATTGTGGATGCTACACCAGATGTATCACACCAAGAACAAAATGTTTTAGTTTTAAGATATGTTAACCGAGAAAAAGATTCTGCACATGTTGACGTAATTGAGATTCATCACGTTTATGAATTTCAACCAGAAAACTGGCGACGACATAACAAAAGAAATTTTGTCACAGCTTGATAAAAATAAAATACCCTTGGATGACTGCAGAGCTCAAGGGTATGACAATGGGTCTAATATGTGTGGTAAAGTGAAGGGTGTCAAGGCAAGGATTTTAGAACTAAACAAAGTGGCTTTTTACTCTCCCTGTGCCGCACACTCTTTGAACCGTGTTGGTGTCAACACAGCAAAAATATGTCCCCAAGTGGTAACATTTTTTGGTAACTTGGAGAGTTTGTATGTCTTCTTTGCACAAAGCCCCGCAAGATGGGAAATTCTTCAAGAAGAAGTTCCCTTATCCTTAAAAAGGCAATCAGAAACACGCTGGTCAGAGAGAGTTGAAGCTGTTCGCCCAGTTATTAAGCACTACCCAGGATTACTAAAAGCACTGGATCGAGTTTTGGATCAAATGTCCATGATTCTAAAACCCTCAGTCTACAACACCGTGATTGGGTTGAAGAAGTATTTTTCATCATTTGAGGGACTCGTTATGACCATATTCTGGCAAAAAGTGCTTTCATGCATCGAGGAACGAAGCATTATTCTCCAGAGCAAAGCTATATCTCTTGACATTGAGATGAACTTGGTACAAGATCTTCAGAATGACATCCAACTTCTACGAGACTCATGGGATAAAATTGCAGAGGAATCGAAGTTGATGGCGGGAGTATTGAACATTCCTTCGACGTTTTCTATTAAAAGTTTCTTCTTCAAAATCGTCAGAGTCGAATCAAATTAGTTTAGAAGATACGTTTAGAAATGAAGTAGTTTTTGTTGTTTTAGACTTTTTGTTGCAAGAACTTAGAGAAAGGTTTGTTGCAGGAAGTAATTTTTGCGATCTCTTCAGTCCTTTACTGAACTTCAGAACTCTTGGAGAATAAGAGTTAAAGGAAAAAGCTGCTGTATTAGTTCACACCTATGTCAACGATTTGTCACCAAGTTTTATTGAAGAGATTGTACACTTAAAGAAAATTTACTCATCAGTTTTCCAGCTTAACTCACCAGTCACTCCTCTACAACTATTAAACTTGGTGCACGAAAAACAGCTTGAACCTATTTTTATCAATGTTTGTATTAGCCTACGACTATTTTGAACAGCTCCAGTTACTGTAGCATCGGCAGAAAGAGCGTTTAGCCAGCTCGGGAATCGTCTAAAAACTTGGGACAGAGCTTCAATGGGACAAGAGCGCCTGAACTCCCTTGCAGTTCTCAGCATTGAACAGGAACTGGCTGCCAAATTAGACTATACCTCTATAATCAAAGACTTTTCTCTTAAAAAGGCCAGAAAATTTTGAGATGCTCTAGTTGGCTAACAGCTAAATTACTTAAGTTATCATCATTATGTGTTTAGTTATAGACTTTCTTTCATGTTTCATATTATGTTTGACACCATGTTCCTCTTTTTATTATGTTGTCACCATGTCTAATATTCAATATTTTTCCTTGTAATAAAACACTGTTTATTCTAACTACTTTCTTATTTTTTCATTTATCCTAATACATTTTATATGGTTTAAAATTTATGAAATGAGCAAGATTAAATAAAATTTTTTCTTTAATGACCATGCGATGGTTAGTATTAGAAAGCTTATGTGTAAGGTCATAAACGTGTTAAAAATTCGATATATAGGGGTATAAGGGGGTCATAGTGGGGGGGCTAATTAGCTGGGCTTTCTGCACCATTAAGGAAGGGCCCGAAATCAGTACTGGCCCTGGGCCCTGACCTGGGATGTGGCGGCCCTGGCCTCATCTGGCGGTTTTGGATACTAACTACAACGCCTATCATCGGTCCTTGGCGGTCAAACAGGGTGTCTATTGCCAAATAGAAATGAAAATTCATGACTTTTCATGACCTTGGAACATGAAAATTCATCAGCCGAATAATGATGAATACGGTTCACGTTATAACATCGCAATATTTTCAGTCATAATCTACTAAATTAATGATACCATTGACCTTTAATAGACCAAATATAGATTAAATACAACAGATCAAAGTAGGCTAACACTAGTTATTAAAATAAGCCTATCATTGTTTGAGTAAAATGGATTTGTAGAAATATTTCATTATTAATATGAAAACTAAACAGACTCCAGAAACCCAGCAAATTGAGCATTATCTACTTATATTTTCACAATGATTTATGTGATGATGACACGTCTGCAAGGTTCAATTCTTAATATAGCATTATCAACAAATCAGATAGGCCTAAACTAAGTTGAACAGTAAATTGAATTTATAGTGGATTAATTTACCTTATAAACAGTCGGTAAGTGTTCCTATGTATCACTATGTGCTCCTATGTAATATTATAAATATTGATAAACAAAATTGTCATTTGTTTTGTAGTAAATATAAAACTAAAATTTCAATACGCAATTAAAAATCATACAAACAATTCTTCAGCCCCATAAAATTTTAGTCTTGGTCACTCTCAGAAAATAAAAAACTTCGAAGCCTTGGTGAGGCCTGTACTTTAAAAATGAAGATTCTGTTTCATTATTTGAGTTTGATGTAGGAGAAGCTTTTAATAAATTGCCTGTATCAGTATTTGTTTTTTTTTATATCAGGTCTGTATTTTTATATTGGGCCTAGTCATTGAGCATAAAAGCACGAAGGTCTATTTTGATCTACCACTTTTTAGGTTATTTTCTATCGAGCTATGTTTTCCCCCCCTGAGAGTGCAATACTATTTGAGCCTGAATAGAAAATATCAAACGATTTTTTTGCAATACATACAAAATTCTGAATATACATCACTTTCATTTGTCGAAAGCCACTTCTTCCAATTTTCTTCTTCGAGCCACAAGTTCTGAAATTTGCTCTTTACAGGCATTGTGCACAAACACTAATCACTTTTATTTAACTAATATTTTGGCCTATCTTGAACAATAATAAAAAACAACAATTTGGTACTAAAGTTCTTTATACATCAAAACTGCTATGTACGCATAAAAACACTAGGCCTCATAAAAGCTAGCTGTAATAATAGGCCTAGTAACTTAAAGACTCAGAAGATAATTATATAATTATATAATAAAGTTGACAAAATCATGTTAACAAATACAAAGTTTGAATCACAATGAAAAACTAAAACACGCCAGTTAGATGCCCACCACTTTGAACAATTACGATCCAACGAAAGGTATAACAGACCATAAACAAAACAAACACTGATTAACTAACATCAGGTCTGGTGCCACCAATAGCGAGCTGTATTTTCTTATTTCCATCCGTACTGCAATGGAGAATTGGAATATGGCAACCAAGAACGTTTCAATATTAAACGCCTATTCTGAATTCAAATATTGTAAAGCACACAGTTAATCACTTTCATTAATAACAAAAATTAAAAAGTAACTAAAACGTTTTTAAATTTATAGATTGCACAGTTATATAAATGTATAACATTAAAACATTTTGTAATATTGAGAATTCACAACATTCTTTTAACTCCGCTTGTACACAGAAAGAAAGCATAACTTTATATACGGTACTAATAGTATTGAGCGGATAGTATGACAAACGGTTGCCTGGTTAATACATTTACACAATTCTCTTTTCCTGAAAAGAGGGAAGAGAAGTAAGATAATTTAGAGTGGCCAAAGAGCTGACTTGTTCTCTGCACCTTCAATACAGTTTTATATCGTAGAAAAGACTATGGATAGAACAGCATCGTAAGAAAACGACAAGAAAAAAAAATACTTTTGGCAAAATTATTTGCCACGGGACGCTTTGAGCCTCTCTAAATGCCTCCCTCTAGTAACGTGAAATGAAATGAAATGAAATGAAAATTGTCTTTATTAGGCGGAGTTAGGACTATTAAGTCCTCTCTTCCACTCAACCTTATTTCCAAAAATATGTTGTTTTTTTCAACTATATGAAATATACACAGTACATTTTACAGTTTCTTAAATATCTACTTGTATATTCTTAAACAAAAACAATAACTTATATCTAACATTTTATTGATAAAAATGGCAAAAGAATATTACTGATATTAAAATAATAAAGACATAAATCAATATTCAGAAATTAATTATTTCTAATATCATACATTCCACATACATACAAATCACTCATGAACCACAGCCCCCGCAACCCCCACCCACCCCTACCAGCCCCGCAGAAGCCGGTCCTTTACCTCCAACCCGAAACGAGCGCGCTTATCAATGGTCCTGATGTTATCAGGGAGCAAATTCCATAAACGACAAGCAGAAACGGTAAAAGATTTGCTATAGAGAGTGGTGTAATGAATAGGCACTGATAGTAGGGAGGCTCCCTGACGTGTATTTCTGGTACTGATTTCGGAGATGAACTTGAAACGCTCGAACAAGTATTCAGGAGATCTAGTGTTTAAAATATTGAACACAAGAATAAGGATGTGGTATTCACGAAATTGTTTTAGTTTGAGCATCCGTAACTGTTTGTAGAAAGGAGAAACATGATCATCCCGTCTTAAATTGAATATAAATCTAATGCAGAAGTTCTGTGCTCTTTGAAGCTTGTCCGAGAGCTTAACAGTCATATCATTGATCACCACGTCACAGTAGTTGAAATGAGGCAGAACCAGAGTTTTTACTAGCATCACTTTCACAGAAAATGGCAGATAGGAAGCACATCGTTTAAGACTATGAATGCCAGCAAACACCCTACTGCATACCAACGTAATATGATCAGTCCAACCCAAAGTTTTAGTCATAGTAAGTCCTAGATTCTTTACACTGTCGGAGTAGTCGAGAGTATTGTCATTTAGTCTCAGTCTAGGGAAATCAGTGAAATTGATTTGTCGAAGTAGTCTAGAATGTCCAATAAGGATAGTCTTGGTTTTATTATCATTTAACATTAGTCCATGTCTCTGAGCCCAACCAGCTATTGCAGCAATATCAAGGTTCATTTGTGAAACCACTCAGTGGGACACAGCAATAGGGAAATGTTGGTAAATCTGTAAGTCATCAGCGTACAAGTGACATTTAGAGAAGCATATGTCAGATGTTACATCATCAATGTAAAGTGAGAAAAGTAGAGGTCCCAGAACGGATCCCTGTGGCACATCTCTGATCACAGGTTTCCATTCGGACGTGCCCTCTCCAGTACGCACACACTGGCGACGACCCGACAAGTAGGACCCGACCCAGTCCACACAGTTATCAGAAAACCCGTATTTTTTAAGTTTCATAAGGAGTAAAGGATAGTAAACGCAGTCAAAAGCTTTAGAGAAGTCAAAAAGTGTTAGTATTGAAAGATTACTCTTTAGTAGACTTTTTCTTGTCAGATAATGATCGGTAATAATGTCTAATTTTAGAGTTACGGATCTGTTGCTGGGTTTGGTTTCTTAATCTCTTATACGCATCCCAATCATGGGCACATTTAGATCTTTTTGCCTTGCGGAAGCATGCATCTCGTTGCTTTTGCATTCTACGTATTTGATCTGTGATCCAGGGTGCAGGCTTTTTTGTAATCCTTTTTTTTATAAGTGGAGCATGTAGATCAAGAAGATAGTTCATAAATACGTTGAACTTATTGACCATTGTGTCAATATTGGTAAGTTCAAGAATATCATTCCATGGAAGGGACATTGCATCAAAGATAAGTGAATCAGGATTAATGCTTTTATAATCTCTGTATTGGACGAATTTGGCACTCTGCTTTTGAGGATGAAGGTTGTAAACACAGAAAATAAGGTCATGCTTTGAAAGTCCAGGAGCTGGAACTTGACAGTGATATGCGACTAGGTCAGGGTCACAAACCGCCATAACGTCAAGCCAGGTGTCGGCTGTAGAAGTGTGATGAGTAGCTTTTAGTGGCAGTATAGTCATACTAAATGATCGAAACATATTTGTTAAAAAAGTTTTGTCGTGAGTAAGTGGTCCCAGTAAATCAGTATTGAAGTCACCCATGACAATGACATGACTGTAGCGAGGCAATAGGTCTAGCAGTGCGAGTTCATATTCTGCCAGATATCCAAGATGAGGTGCCCTATAACACACACTGACAAGGACATGTGTTACACCAACACAAACGTCAAGAAACATAAACTCTGGTCGGCCAGGTCGGGAAGTATCAGAGCGAAGTACAACGAATGAATTAAGGTTTGATTTAGAGTATATAGCAACACCACCGCCAACCTTATGGACCCTGTCATTCCTAAATAATGTGTAGCTAGGAAGACCAACTGTTGCACCAGTGATATTTGGTTTCAGCCACGTTTCACAAACTAAGATTAAATCAAAAGAACAAGGGCTGAATATGTTTCTAAACTCATCAATGTGACATAGAAGTGATTGTGAATTGACATGTGCAATCTTGAGCAGACCATTATAAGGCGATGTTATCTGATTAATGAACTGTGGCAGGGGAAGAGCGCCCTCGCCGGGTGAGGAAGGGTCAGGTCCCGACATCCAGGCGGCGGCAGGCGGGCGGCGGGACGGACGACCGCGGCAACATGAGCAATTCATTCACACACAACAAAAATTAACCATTCAGACATGAAAAACAACTAAAAACAGCTTGTTGGCTCCCTAATACAATAATAACTTATTTGATGAAAATTGGAAATTAATTTCGAAAACTAATAAAATAAAAAATGATATTACTAAAAAAGAAAATAAATAAATAAATAAAACAAACTCATACAAAAAAAATTAAACACTTGACTAATCATAATAGTAGTGGTGATAAATGTAAATAAATAAGTTTAATAATTTGAGCATTAGTTGTAAGCAGATTGCTCACATTAAAACGGGTTCTTAAATATAATGAATTAATAAATTAAATTAAAGAGAATTATAGGATTAGCACATGTATCAGAACATTTTATAAATAAACAAATAACATTATACACTGGGATGCTTTTATAAACTAAAATTAATAGATATAATCAAATATATAGGTCTAAATTAAATATATAAAATTTTGTTACTTTTCATGACCAGTAGACACAATGTCAAAGGGTTAATCGTCGTTTCTCAACGCATCTCCTGATTTTTTAAGTAGATAGTTATTGTTTGTATGTGGAACACAGCTTATCATATGATAATCAACGAAATTGGAACAGCTGTAAATGGTGTGTATATAGTTCGATTTTCTCATTGTAGTTTTTTGTTTATGTATACTGTTTATACAAGTCATATTTAATAAATAAAAATAACATTTAAAACAAATTGTCTATTTCAGCATGTTAGCATTGTAAATATAAAAATTCCTCAAAGTAGTGTGGATTAATTTTAAAAATAGATTTTTAATCTTGTGAGGGAGAGAAAGGTAGTTGGACATTTGCCATCATTATGTGAAAATTACCAATCACGACATGTTATAAAACTTAAAGTAGTTTAGTGTTCTTAAACTAAACTACTTTAATATTTTTCTACATTTTAACCTAGATCATAGAATGGGGTACAACAAAATGAACTTTTACTAAACATAAAAATGTTAACAGAGTTAAAATAATATGACCAATTAAGTGCTGCCCAGGTCACAATATAACGCAAAAAATTTTAAAACAGAATTAAATTAATATTCAAATCAGACTGAAATAAGATTACATCAACTAATCATAAATAAAATAAATATATGGTACCTGAAAAACAATATTAATTTAAAATAACATTTAACATGCACAAAAAATTATATGTGACTCGAAAGGACTGAGACTACTATCCAATCAAATTGACTATTACAATTACATTTTAACCTGAAAAGACAACAATTATTAGGAATAAAACAATACAACAAATAATACAAAAATGATGAAGTCTTACGACCCGCAGTGACGATGGCGTCTAGACGTCCCAGGCATGAAGTGAGGATGATACAATCCAAACGCAGTGTCTAGAAAGTTCCCTCCAAGGTGTCAAAACACGGGGACAAGACAAACATACACACTACACTTCACAAGAACCATCCACAGACTGACGTGGTCAAGGACTTACGCTCTGAGATCGCTAGGCATGCGGTGACTCAGGTACGGGGACGGAGACTCATGGGGTGTTTAATTGTTGTAGGTGCAGGTGGTGTAGGATTCTGGTTAGATGATGTCATGAGTGTACTGAACTTTTTATCGAGTGTGTTTTTAAGTAAAGGAACCCACATGGGTCTAACTTCTATGCTACTTTGATTACCGTACTTGTTCATTAATTTAGTTTCATAGAGGCACCTTCGATGAATTTACATTTAACCCTCCGTGAGTCGCATCACGGAAGTAACCTCCGGGTAGCTACGATTTTCAGTATAAATGACATTTGTGAGGTTGTGTGGTGTCGGCGCTCCGCCGTAGCTCACAAGCCTCCTTCTTGGAACTAAAGACAACAACCCCAACCCTGCCGGACTTTCTCTTATTAGTTCAGTTCAGTTTTCGTAGTGGACTGGAGGTAACCTCCGTGTGCGACTTCTCGTGTATTGTCCTCACCCGGAGGCAACTTCCGTATGCGACTTCTCGCGCACTGGTGCTAAATAGGACTAAACTTCAAAGCGTGCTGTTTGCTTTTACTGTTTTGTATATAATTTAGTCTATGTGTATATATTGTTAGTTTTTTTGTATAGTCATTTTTTATATAATTTTTTTATCGTTGTGGAAATGGAATCAGACGAAGAAAGAAGAATTGCTCGCCTTTTGGCAAGTGTGGAACGAGAAGAATTACAAGTTCAACGACCCACAGGAGTGTTCCCTAGAGTATTGGTTTTTGACGATGACGCGGCAGTCAACGATGGAATTATTGATGATCCTGATGAATCTGGAGATGAGGTAAATGATAATATTCCAAATGACTTAGAAAATAACTTAGGTGATGATAGTGAAATAGAACTAGACGATGATGACTTTTCTGATTTAGAAGCTTTACCAATTGCTGAAAGATTAAACGGTGAAATTGTACGCAGACAAAACAATAAGTTAGCTTTCATGAGTAAAAATCGTAAGATGTTATGGGATGTAGAACCCAAGCCACAAAATCGCAACAGACAAAGGAATATTATTCTGATGAGAATGGGACACGTCAGTAATGCTGCAAAAAATGCTAATACTCCTCTGGAAGTTTGGAGTTTGTTTTTTAGTAATGAAATGATTGAAGAAATTACTGAGTGCACGAACATTTGGATTGATAAAAATAAAAGTAATTACAACAGAGAAAGAGGCTGTACCAATACAACACCTCAAGAAATAAAATGTGTTATTGGTTTGTTGTATTTAGCTGGCTTATACAAAGCCTCTCATTTAAATTTGGATGACCTATGGGCAGCAGATGGTAGCGGAATTGAATTCTTTAGACTAGCCATGAGTCTTAGGCGTTTCAAATTACTGCTTAGAGCATTGAGGTTCGATGATATTCGTACCAGGCCACGAAGGAAAGTCAATGATAAACTGGCTCCAGTAAGAAGAGTTTTCGAACAGTTTGTGCAAAAATGTCAAGAAAATTATGTCGTCAGCGAGTTTGTCACTGTTGACGAAATGCTACTAAAATTCAGGGGCAAATGTTCTTTCAGGCAATATATAAAAAACAAGCCTGCAAAGTACGGAGTTAAGGTTTTTTCATCTGTTTGTGCCAAATCATTTTACACCAACAATTTAGAAATCTACGCTGGAAAACAACCAGACGGTCCATACCAGGTCGATAACTCTGGAAAGTCTGTCGTTGAACGTATTGTAGCACCAATATCAGGCAGTAAACGTAATGTTACGGTCGACAACTGGTTTTGCTCCATACCTCTTTGTGTCGACCTTTTGAAGAATCACCAACTAACACTTGTTGGTACGTTGAGGATAAATAAAAAAGAACTCCCCCCAGCTTTTGTGGACAAAAAACAAGGAGACGTAGGAAGCTCTAAATTTGGTTTCAAAAAAGACATGACTTTAGTGTCTTACAAAGCAAAACAAAATAAAAAAGTTGTTTTGTTATCATCCATGCATGACGACGCAGCTGTAGACAGAGATGAAGCTTCAGCTACCTATGGCAAGCCAGAGGTAATACTCTTCTATAACTGTAGCAAAGGAGGAGTTGATACAGTGGATAAATACGTTTCACATTACGATGTAGCAAGAATCTCAAACAGATGGTCTATGGTGATCTTTTATTCAATGCTGAATGTAGGTGGATTGAACACCTTCATTATTCACAAAGAAAATGTGAACTCTCCTGTGGCTAAGCGAAGACTTTTTTTACGAACTTTAGCCAAAGAACTATGCAGAGAACACATGGCAACAAGAATAACTGTAATAAGTACTCCAACTGCAACCAAGAAAAGGCTTCGACAGATGTTGGACTTGAATGAAGAAGAGGCACGACCCGCACCCGCTGATGAGGACACTTCAGGTAGATGCTACTCATGCAACTGGAGGAAAAACCGTTTGTCCAAAACAAGATGTAACAGCTGCAAAAACTTCATCTGTCGTGAGCACTCTGCACCAGTGATGTGTGTCAACTGCGCAGTAAGTGAGGAAGAAGTTCACACAGACTCAGAATAAGTTCTGATTTAGTAGTCAGAAAAAGTGTATCAATCTTCTTTGTTTTTATTATATAATTTTTTGTACTTTTCTTTTTTATTGTATTCTTTTCATGATTAGTATGTTATCAGAAACTTCGTTAACAAACGACATTTTTAGTATATACAGTATCAGGGTTACATTTGTTAATTTATTTGGTTTAAAATGTATTGTAATTTCAACACTCACATACATATTTTTTTTACTATAATTTTGGTACTAAAATAAGTTTTACCTTTTTTATATGATTCTACATACTGTTTTGAAATTACTGTAAATAAAAGTATTAAGTTTCGTGAAAATAACATTTAATTTAGTCACCTGGAAGTAACCTCCGTGTGCGACCTCTCGCGTTTTGAAATTCATGCGACTCACGGAGGGTTAATAAAATGTGGTTCACTGTGAAGTATTTTAGTGTTATCCCAGTTAAATCTGTGTTCATTGTTCAGCTAATTTAGAATGTGTAGTGTCTCCTTTTTTAATGTTATTTTTGTGATCTTAGCCTAACTTCCAGTGGTCTTTTTGTTTCCCATATGTATTTTTCATTGCATTCACAAGTAATGCAATATACATCTAATCTTGCCTTGAACTCAACATTTTAAAATAAATAAATCCACTTATCTTATACATAAACCCGTTCTGTATAGTTTAACAAATAA
>JAQJVL010008868.1:0-18086 GCA_035578905.1 Stictocephala bisonia
ACAAACGGAACGATAAGTTTAAATTAAGATTTATCATTAAGATTGTAATTGCAAATTTATCTTCACTAGATAGAATCATGATTTGATTTTAAAAAATATAATATAAGATCTTTTGTAAAGATTTTGAGTAAACTCAGTTTTAATTGAAAATATTCAATTAAAGAATGTAATAAAAAATAATTTTGTAAAAGAACTTTTGTTTTATTGCATCATACAGTTTTCACCGAATTACCCTGAGAACGACCCTGAGAACAAAAATTAAGAGTTATCATGTTATAAAATAAAATAAATCAAATTTCTGCTACTTTTGTTTTTAAGAATCAAATATTGAATCAATGTGATACAATAACCTCATCAAGGTAGCAAGTCACAAATATTTAATAAATAATTTGAAACAAAAAAAAAGAAATAAATTAAAGAATTCTGATTTATTGAATATCATTATTTTAATTTAATCAATGGATTAAATTAAAATAAATAATGTAAATAATGTAACGAAAGTCAACGTTACAGATTGACGCGACAGCGTGAGGCTTTGTTGTTGCAGATTTAATTAATTGATATAAGTGGTTGAAAATTTGCTTAATTATTACAGATTTAATAAGTTAAAAAGGCAAAACGTTACAGAATGGCGCTAGAACGTGAGGCGTCAAAAGTTTCAATGTTACAATCTGTAGACTACAATATTCTTAAACAACAAAATATAAAATCATTATTAATTTAAAAACCTCCTTTTAGTTACCTACTTAAATCAAATAGATTCTCCTACTTTTGATAAAAAGTCATTTATAATAACTTCCCTAGCTAAATATCGTTCACACAACTGTTTTAGTCGACGCTGTAGCTGTTCAGTGTTTATGGTTGAGTTTGTTGCAGAGCGTCTGTTCTCTCCAGTGCGTCATTTCGGTGTATGGCCTCGGTAACCGTCCACGTAGATGGGTTTTGGAGGCCTTCTAAGTTCTTAAATCGGTTATTCCACGCCTCACACATATTGTTTTTTCTGTGTGAGTCGGAAAGAGTCGCTTCATGCACTTTCCAGAGTGATGGTGGAAACATGGATGGTTCAGGGTTTTCTCCTGCTGTACCGCTCACATAGTAGACGTCGAAGTAGTACAGCAGATATAAAACTTCGACAGGAGCCAATCCCTACAGCAGCTGCATCCCCTGTAGTACATCTTTTTCTGGAAGGAAAGCCAAACCATCAAGCATCTCACAAAACTGTCCAAACTCTTCAGACTCTTTGTAGTTTCGAGTAAGACCGTACTGTTTGTTGGTTGTGCCTGCAAGTGCTTTGGCACAAATGAAAAAAAAACAACAGACGTGATAGCAGCAGTTTCAAAGTCAAAGGTCGAGGAAGGGTTTTTGTAGATTCAATACATTTGGCCAACACTTCGTAGAACAGAAAATTACAAAAACATATAAAAATACTTAAAAAGTCGTGTAGACAACAATTTTTGTTATATTACCAATTAACATTTTACAATTAAGGCAAAGGAATGACTAAGAATGTCGGTACTGACATCAAAGCCACAGTATTTTGATTAAATAAATATAGAATATTTTGTATTAATAAATACCAAAACACACTCCACAAAAATCTGTAAGATACCCTTGGTGGGGATGTATCCTGTTTAGAAGGAGGGGTATTTTTTATTAGTAATACTAATGTTGTCCTTCGGGGATTTCCATATTTTACGCGGAATACCTAATGGCGCATTCCAAGCGGTAAGACAAGAGGGTGGAAAGGGTAGAAAGTTCAATGAATTCATCACATCACATCTTGCCGGCCATGATACCATCCGTCTGTGGTTTAAATCTAGTTTCCAATACTTATCTTAAAACAAAAACATCGTTTTTCCTTGTGAAAAACTTTTGCTTAATGTTTAGTTACTTTATTTAAGAAGAAATTATTAATTTTAATATAATGAGATTTATGTTAAAAACTTTACTATGTACGTAAGCCTAAACCTTAGATTTATTAGTAAGGATAATTTTATTACATAGTTGTTTGTATTTTGTTTTCTGTTCTATGAGACATAATTGATGATAAAAACTTTTATGTACTATAATGTACATTATCAGAATTTTCAAATAAATGTGTTATTTGCTTGAGGTATTTCGCCTACAAGGTAGGCATTATTGAACAAAAATCAAATTAAATAAACTTGTTTCCAAAATATAATAATATAGGCCTAACTGATATAACATAAGGTGTAACTGTTTTAAAAATTAAAAAGAGTTTTACATTTGAAAGAAGATAAATAACTAAGTTATCAGTTTTATCTAATTAAATCAAGAATTTATTGTGCAGGTGTAAAAATGTTCTGAGACTGGAAAGACAAAATAAGATATTTTATAATTTAATTTGATTTTGACACTATGCATATTGAATTATCACTCGCTAATAAACGTCTTTTGATAATTTACGCTATCTAAAGACTTAAAAAAAGATTTTAAATATTTGATTGTCATCTACTTGTTGGTTGGTATGAAAATAATGTATTGGACGTGTCTCAATGATAACTGATTCTATTTACATAAATTTTATAGAACAGTATATGTTAAAGGTATTATTTCGTTTTATTACAAAACTGAAAATATATACCGCAAATAGATGTTCTATCAACTTATTACTTTGTTTAAATGATTTGAATTATTTAATGGCTATTGTTCAAATGATTACATTATTGACGGTTCAACCTGCTTAGCCTTGATTTAATAGAAAGGACCACGAAAAATAGTTACTTAGGAATAGGTCAAACGCCAACCAATCCACGATTTTACGTCTTATATAATAACGTTTTCTATTACTTAGAAGCGTGTCAATGAATCGGACTATAACAGCTTATTTCAATGTAGCTTATATTTACAATTTCAATACCTGAAGGCTTTTTTTATTTCTAAAGTAATTTGAAGTGTAAAATTTGTTAACAAACCCGGATCTTATGTAAATACTGTAACATGTATGCTTATTTTAATAAATATATGTCTATTGCTTTCAAGTTAAACACACTCTCACCATAGATATCAAGACTCCTTAGTTTTTGAACCCTTGTCAAAACCCTTGTCACATTGGACCCGCGAGGGTACGACAGTGGAGCGCCTCAAGGTCAGGCGCTCCACTGTCGCAGTTGTGCTATTTCTTGGCTGACAGTTTTATTAGTTTTTGCCAGGCGCTCCCCTGTCGCTCTCCCAGGACAAACAGGGTCACTTGAAATGGTCCTTAGTTGAAGCTGTGAATCTGTAATCAATTGAATGCCCATACAGAAAGCCTGTAATGTTTTTATTTTTTAAAAACGTAACTTTTGAGAGTTATCAGAACAAGTTTTTATCTATAATTGGTTATTAATTGTTTTTAAACCTGAAGCATGTAAATGACGGTTTATCGTAAATGATATACTCGTATATTTAATGTTTATTTTGTGATTCATATTAATTGAAAATTCAGTACATTATATATTTTGTTGCTGTGTGAATGATTGAGATTATATAAATTAAATTGAGAAAAGGACAAAACAAATTGTATTATTTTCATTTTTATTTGTAACTACAGAAAATTATAAAATATGACAAAAAGTAACTAAATGTCGTGTAGACAAATATTTTAATTATATTGCCAATTAACATTTTACAAGTCAAAAGAATGGCTGACGAATACCAGTACTGACAAGAGAGTCATTGTTATTTGAGTAATTATTGAATATTTTTTATTAATATACACCGAACTACTCCGTACAACATTCTGCAAGATACCCGTTGTTTTTTAGTCGTCTGTTTAGAAGAACGGGTATTTTTTTTCTTATTAATACTAATGTTGTCCTTCATGGATATCCATATTTTACGCGGAATATTTCATGATGAATTCTACGCGGTAAGACAGTCAAAGAGGGTGACGGGTCGATAGATAGTTCGATGATATCAACACATCCTGCTGGCCATAATTCTACATGGCAACGGGTTAAATGTAGCTCCCAACAATGATATTGTTAATCTTAAAATAATATATATTTTTTTCTCTGTTGTGAGAGTTTCCCATACTATCCTATAGTAGCCGGGCATTTTTACAGACTAAAACATCCTTTTCTTTTCATTATTATTATGTGTTATGACGAACACTGAATCATTATTAATGGTCTAATCTTAGACCGTAAGTCGATGTTATTAAATGTTGTCGTAATGTCATTTTATTATATATATATATATATATATATATATATATATATATATATATTCATTAAATTTAATGAAGTTTCACATATTTAAAGCACAAAATTATAAAAACACCCTATTCTTACAAATATTATTTTACGGTCCAGTAGAACAGGACCTCTTCACCTTTCAAATGACACTTCAAGTGATGCGATATGATATTTATTACGGACCGAATCGTTGAAGCAATGAATACACACTCTATTCTATTCTATAATAGAGTGTGTATTCATTGGTTGAAGTATAAAGCCACGTTTTGGAACTTACAAAGGAGTTAAACGGCCCCTGTTTAGTTGCATTATTTAAAAGAGAGATGACTACTTTTAAGTTCTAATATACAGTACTTAGGTCTAAGGTCTAAGCTAAAATCTCGACTGTGTACGTAGACCTAAAGCTTAGATTTATCGGTTAGCATATTTGTACTATGTAACATAACAAAAAATTGTTTGTATTTTGAGTACTGTTTTATGAGTTATAATAGTTTCTAACAACTAATAAAATTGACTTTACTGTACAATGCTTTAGTAATATCTTCTAAAGCATTCATGATATAGTTAAAATAAACAACAGTAAAAAAAAGAGGATCACCTGAATTAAAACTACCTAAAAATAACATGTATGCCTTGAAGATGCTATAAAATACTATGTAAACAATTTTCTCAAATCAGTGAGTAATGTGAATAAAATACTGACAAAATTAACTATATAAATAACATTGATTGACATACGCCTCCATACCGACCAAGTTGTGTTACTCAAGGTCTATATGATATTGATAAATATCATCGGGACGTGGACAAAGTGGACCACTCCGGAATGTGGTCCAGGTTGTCTCTGTTAGGAAAAGACAAACTGGACCACTCCAGAATGTGGTCCAGGTTGTCTCTGTTAGGAAAAGACAAACTAAAATACTTTAGGTATTGAATGTGACTGTACAAGCAACATAATAGATAAAATATTAAAATAATAAATGAAATAACACAATTAATAAGTTTATTGCTTATAAATCCCAATTAAATATTAACTGATTAAAAGAACATATGTATATGAGCAAAGAAGAAGCAGGATAATAATTGACATTGTATACAAGTATTTTCGGACGCTGTATAGACTATTATTTTTATTTTACATGATAGGCTATGTATAGTCAGATATATTATTGAAATGAGCGTTGACTTTCTACAATCTCCAAATGTCAGGGCCCAAGATAGTGAACAGAATTATAGCCTCTTAAAGTAGGCCTACGTGTTCATAATTTTCTAGAAATATTTTATGCAGCTACAGGAGAATATCTTTCTACTCGTTTTCGTTGAATTGGTTCCTATCCTATACTTGAAGCCTACATCCCCCCCCCACACAAACACACACGCACACACACACACGCACGCGCACAAGCACGCGCGCGCGCACGTACGCACGCACGTACTAGTGAATGGAATGGGTGGTTTGGAGGGTCAATAACACTCTACGGGTATGGGTGGGTGGGGGTCATCACCACTGTACTAGTGAACGGAATGGGTGGTTTGGAGGGTCAATACCAAAGTGCGAGTAAGGGTGGGTGGGTGGTAAACACCAATGGACTAGTGAACGGAATGGGTGGTTTGGAGGGTCTAATCTAAGTTCAGTTTTTTTAAATTAATTTTTCTAAGTTAGTAAATAAAAGTTAGACTGGGGTAAAGTACCCCAACCAATTTATTCGGGCTAATTATGAGGGAATCTGGGTGGACAGGAGTGGAGTGTCATTACCACTATACGCGTTTGGGTGGGTGGAAGGGTGGGAGACACATATGACCTTAGAATAGTCCTCCAGTCTATATACAATATGCAAATAAATTATACCTAATTCATGTATATGTTATGTCCACGGTTTATTATGCATCAGCATTACTAAAGAAATAACAACAAACAATAACAAAAATTTGAGAAATTCTGTTTGGTAATTATGTAAATTAGAACATAAATCTGTGGACAATGTGGTAGCACTAGTACAATGTTGGAAAATAATATAACAACATAAAAAGTGCACTAAACGCAGCTTTAGTTAACTTATCCTAGTTTAGGTAACGAACTCCAATACTATTTTAGAATTTCAACTTAAAAAGCAAATTATCGTATGAATACTGTACGATAATTTCGTTACAGATGTTGGCAGCCTTGGAGTTCGATCGCGGCTCTCTCACACACTTCCACCTCGTACTACCACCAATTCTCATTCATTCCGTCGGTATCGGTCGACCTGCATTCTCGTTTTGCGGCGTTTGGTGACGTTTTTATTTTACATTTTAACATTGCAGCCGACACAATATATCAAGCCACTTACTGTATTCCAAGTTAGTGGTGATTTGTGTTGGGAAGAATTTGAAAACATTCCAAGTGGAATTTGTCCTGCCTTTATTAATAGAAAGGTAAGGCACATTTTATCTGTACACACTTACCATTTTAAAAATAAAATTAGTGGTTACAATAATTTGATATAAAAAGTATATTTAAAATATATTTTTCACTTGATAATAAATAAGGTGATTTGGAATAAACATTATTGGATATACATACATAATATTTGGTGAAATGTATGTCGGAGCTTGGAATGAGTGAGTTTTCATTTTACTTCAGTAATTAAGTGAACTGTTTCTTTTCACTTTTCAGTACAACCTTTAATAGTTTTAATATTAAAATATACAATGCTAACCCGCTATACTTCGATCTTGATCGACGTCAAATATCATGAATGCAGTGTAATATGTCAATAGTAGCATCGCGTTCATTAATTGTATTCGTAAAACCAAAATAATTTTTACTAAAAATCCTTAATTTCCTGGTTTTTTTATCAAATACATACTAAATACTGAATTGGTGAGTAATGTGTCATATCAACGTTAGCATTTTAAGACTAGCATGTTTTAGTCATAAATAATAAAATTACCTACCCCTACCGCACCGTCTCCATATAATATAATTTATAAATAATAAAAGTTATAAAATTAAAAATTGTATAGAATATGCTTAAAATATAATTAATCAAATCATTCTGCTGAACACTTTTATTTTTCTAGTTACTTTTGGTTATCAGAACCATAAATATATTACACTGTACAGTCCCATCAGTATTTATAACAATAACAGCAATTCCCTGCATTTACTTGTAACCGAACATTAAATGAATTTTTATTTCAATTAAGTTGAATTTTTAGCTCATTCCATGTTATAAATACTTTAAGCTAACTTTATGTTTTAATGCGTTATGTATGTCTAATATATTGTCTGAAATCAATAGAGTAACTTAAAAACGAATTTCTGATAGTCAGTAAGATAATAGTCAATGTCAGGGGTTCTCAAACTGTGGTACGCAAACATTTTAAAAGCAAAACCAATAGAATCATGTAAAGTTAAATTTAGAGAACCAAGGTTATTAACCGCACCTGCTTAGTTCATTAAACGTAGGAAACATGTTTGAAGATGTCCTACGTTAAAGAAAAATGACTTGTAAAGGTATATTAGCATTCCACAACACCAGAAACATAAATGTCAGTCCTTCAATGTGACGAACCCACCTACCCGCCCACCCACTCACGTACAGTGGTATCGACCCACCCACTCACCCATGCACGTATAGTGGTACTTTACTCTAAAATCCAAGAACGGTGGCATGCGAGGATTTAGTTTTCCCCAGGACTAGGACACAGTGGCATACGAGCTTGTGGTTTTACCCAGGACTAGGATACTGTGGCATGCGAGGATATAGTTGTTTTCCTCCAGGACTAGGACACGGTGGCATACGAGCTTGTGGTTTTACCCAGGACTAGGATACTGTGGCATGCGAGGATATAGTTGTTTTCCTCCAGGACTTGGACACGGTGGCATACGAGCTTGTGGTTTTACCCAGGACTAGGATACTGTGGCATGCGAGGATATAGTTGTTTTCCTCCAGGACTAGGACACAGTGGCATACGAGCTTGTGGTTTTACCCAGGACTAGGATACTGTGGCATGCGAGGATATAGTTGTTTTCCTCCAGGACTAGGACACAGTGGCATACGAGCTTGTGGTTTTACCCAGGACTAGGACACTGTGGCATGCGAGGATATAGTTGTTTTCCTCCAGGACTAGGACACGGTAACATGCGAGGACGTGGTTTCCTCTGGACTACTTCACGTCCAGAGGACACATTGGACCATGTGTTTTCCCCCAGGATTATGAGACGGTGGTATGCGAGGGCGTGGTTTTCCCCAGGACTTGGAAACTGTGGTATGCGAGGACGTGGTTTTCCCCAGGACTATAACACGGTGCATGCGAGCACGTGGTTTTCCCTAGGACTAGGACACGATTGCATGCGAGCTTGTGGTTTTACCCTGGACTAGGACACGGTGGTATACGAGGACGTGGTTTCCTCTGGACTACTACATGGTGGAATTGGACCATGTGGTTTTCCCATGACTTTTTTCTCTCGGACTACTACTTCGGTGGAATGCGAATATGTGGTATTCCCCAGGATAAGGACACGGTGTTATGCGAGGACGTGGTTTTTCCCAGGACATTATACTTGGCTTGCGAGTACGTGGTTTTCCCCGGGATTAGGACACGGTGGTATGTGAGGGTGTGGTTTTCTCCAGGACTAGGAAACAGTGGTATGCAAGGACGTGGTTTTCCCCAGGACTAAGGTATGGTGGCCTGCGAGTACATGGTTTTCTTTGGGACTAGGACACGGTGGTATGAGAGGGCGTAACTTTTTCCAGGACTAGGAAACAGTGATATGCGAGGACGTTGTTTTCCCCAGGACTAGGGAATAACCACACGCCATGATATGCTTCAAGCGCGTTATGTGGTAATTTTGGTTGATGGGCTATTGTTTACAGAAGGGTGGTATGTAGTTACACTATACGAACAAGCAATATTCGATAAAGAGTAAGCTATACTTATGCTAAATGTAACTGTCATTGTCCAATATTTCCTCGAAGAAATACAGCAAAAAGCATGTTGAAATCCAGGGCTATATAGCAGAAAGTTACCAGGAGTTAGATAAAAACTGGGAATCATACCAAACGTGCCAAATGGTACAACATTTATTTTAGTAAATCTATTACTGTTATGTACACGGGTAACGGGTCTTGCGGTTACCATGTTTAACATGGCCACGTATATTGTGACGAGTGATTTTTGGCCTACGTTAAAGTTGTCACTGAGATTACTTTATAATCCGTGACTCGGCACAACAGATCCTGTCGAGCGAACATTAATAATCCGCAGTTAATATTTCACTCAAATAACTAGGTCCGTAGAATCTCTGTCAATCTTAGAATGGCATCAGCAATCGTAATTTCGTTAATTTTCTGACCAACAAATCCTTTAAGTATTTCATTTTAAAATGGAGACATGATTTTAGAAGGTTTATTGATTTATTTTAATCCGGAGGACATCTCAAAGAAAACTGAGGGTTTATATGAACGGAAATGTGCAATGTCTTTTATCACAACAAAACTTATATTGTACTCGAAAAACGAACTAACAAATTGAAAGTATCAGCAATTTTGTTGCTGAATATTTTGTTTGATTAGCAACAAGGAAGATGTAACCAAGGTTGTTGGTCTGTGCTCACACCACTTCCTTTCCTGGTAGCCAGGACCGGGCTACTGGTTTTCCTCTTGATAATTAACACCCTGTCGTCAAGATATTGGTGAATAAATCTGAATGAACGAATCTAATATATTACCAAATAAAGCTGACTTTTCCTAAGAAAGAAACTGTTATTAATTAGCAGAAATAGTTTCTTTATTAGCGCTACGCATTGGTGTACATTACAAACAAATGTAGGTCTAAAACGTCACACATATCTCAGTAATGTTTTATATTAATGTACTGTATTTTCTATCAGCTGATGTTCAGTTTTTATGGTTTCCATGTTTTAATAAACAGTGTTATTGAAGCTACTTATTTTTGTTGAATAGTGCAGTATATTAATTGATGTCACTTAGTCTTTATAGATAACTTACTTGGTGCTGAAACCCTGGAAAAGGGTAATATTTTAACGCATATTTTACAATGATTTTACAGATGAAAATGATATAGATTAATCCAATGGGCTTTGGCCTCGTTTATGATAGAATTAATACATTTTTAATGCCACGTAAGTTATCTGTAAAGATAAACTGAAATTAAAAAGTATACCACTATCAAAAAGGTAACTCGAATAGCACTTTTTATCAAAACATAATAATCATAAGTACTGTACATCAACTGATACAAAATAAATTAATATACAAAAACATTACATTTCTGAGACCCCTCTTGCCAAGGTAAGTAGAATTATACTACCTTGTCCCTTACTGAAAGATGAAACGTTTGGGAAGCCTGATTTGTCTGGAACTTCTTACAGATTAAAAACCTTCTATTCACGTACAGAATAATTGACATACTCACCCACCCATACACGTACAGACTAATGATTCAATAACTGATGGGTGGGTGGTGGGCCAATACAACCGTGCATGTATGGGTAACGCATTAGACCCGTATATACTCGGTAAACCTCTTAGTTATTTTAACAATGTAGTGTTTTATCAAAGCATGAATTTAAGCAAAAAAATTAGGCATCTTTGAAATAATTTCCTGTTGGGTTTTTATCAAACTGACTTTTATCTTTCCTTATAAACCAGGGAACCAGGGATTTCTTCGTAATACTGAACCATTCAGAGTCTTTAATAAATAAGAGCGAGCCTGAGGTCCAACATGGATTTTAGTTGCTGGTAACGACTGATTCTGTTTGAGATTATAAGACTCGTTCTCCAACTGCGAGTAACATCGGATTACACTTTCCCCTGTCAGCAAGGATATTTTCTCTGTCATAGACACTTTAAGTTTTTTTTTTTTTTTTTTTTTTTTTAACTCCTATGACTACTGCTGGAATTCGTTTTTTTTTTCTCTCTCGTTGATTGGAGTGGTGGTTTTAGTTTTGCTCGCTAGTCTTTGAACAGGAGAACCTAACCCAAAACGAGGGGTATTCCAATGGAAAGTAGCTCTAGTTGGATGTTTGATTCTTCCGATAGACATTTTTGTATAAGGTGTTTACCTTCTTTCTCATACATTTTAGCAAGGCAACTCGAGCGAGGAGAATTTGGTGAAGATGCGAGAATTTCCATTCATTTTGAAAATGTAGAAATTCATGTGGTGGAAATACCTCCTGTATGTCATAGAAGCCTCCGTTAGTTCGATGTAATCCAATATTCCAAGCAAACCATTTCTTTAATTGTTTTATTACAAAAAAGTACGATTGTGAGTGGATTTCCTCAAAATCTAAATACCCAGAAAAAGAATAGGCCTAAACAAAATGGAATATAAGTACAAAAAGATACATATAATATGATGATGATAGTTTCCGTAAACTACAGTCTGTATAAGGTAGGGTGGCGCACGGACCCGCAAGCTACCTGTGTCGGTCCTTTCCTCCCCCCGGCGCTCGCGGCTGTTTCCATAATGAGTCACCAACTAGCCCCTCTAATAGAATTATTAACTTTTTTTACTTTCTCATAATATATCAATTTTAATAGAATATTTGTAAAGTACTAACAAAACTAAGAAAAGTGATATAAAACACGATGTGCTTTGATTATAAGTAATGGTCGAAAGTTATTTTTTAGCCGGAATACTGTATGATTTGTTAAATGTTTTACATTTCTCATACAACGTTATCATGATACGATATTATTTTAAGAGTACTTTGAAATAAGGTACGGTACTCTTGCCTTCTCCCATAGTCGTGCAGTGTGCAGATATGGGACATGGGACAACAAGACTGGTTAGGACATTGAACTTGTTGATGACTAACCGTAGTCTAATATGTGCGCTAATATTTTTCCGCGAAGGGGTTGGTGATTCACCACTCTTAGCAGTAATGGTTGTCCAGGGTGCCAGGGTAGTTTTCAGTTAGATGTGGATACTTCCCGGGATAACTTGTAACGAATACATTACACATAGTTGGTTTATTTATTATTTTTTTAATTGTTTAAATAGTTTAATTTTTTTCCAAGTGATATTTTTTTGTTTAGTGAATGTTTTAATTTTTTGTGCACGATTATGCCGCCATCAAGTGAAAAACGTGGGTTTACTTATAACTCTCAAGCCAGAACTATAATTGTATCGGTGTTACATTACTTTGAGTGGGAACGTGACAACAAAGGTCCATTATTAGATGTGAAAAAAGTATCTGAAAGAGTGGTCGCCGCATGTAACATTTCACGAAGAACATTGGTGCGGATCAAGTCGCAACTAAAACAAGCAGTGGAAAATGAAGGAAACTCTAGTGTCAACCCTCAAAGTTTTGAAGAAACGGATCAATCACCAATACCTGAATCAGCTGTAAGTAATAAATCCAGGCAAAATACTCCTAGACCTACCATCCCTAAGCTTACTACCCCAAGAAGAAGAAAACCATACAAGTCAATAGTTACACAGCTAGACGATTTTGAGAAAACTGCAATTAGAAACCACGTTTTTAGCTACTACAGACGCCGAGAAGTCCCTACCCTCCGAAAGTTAAAAGTAAGTTTACGAACAGCGGGTTTGTTTGATGGTTGTATACGAACACTGGCAAAAATTTTGAAAACTATCGGATTTAAATGGAAAAAGTTAGACAATAGAAAAGTTCTCATGGAGAAACCCTCAGTTGCTCTTGCTAGGTGCCGATATTTGCGAAAAATTCGGGAAATTGACTATAAAAAAGTTATTTTTCTGGATGAAACATGGATCAACGCCAACACTTCGAAAGACTCAGGATGGACAAATGACAGTGTAAAGTGTTCTGTAAATGCCCCTTTAGGAAAAGGAAAACGTTTAATAATTTGCCATGCAGGAGGCTTTAACGGCTGGATCAAGTCGCCACCTCTGATATTCCAGTCAAAAAAAACGGTCGAATATCACGAGGAAATGAATTCCGAAGTCTTTGAGGGTTGGTTTTTTGAGGTTCTCCTGAAGTCTATTCCAGCTGGTTCGACAATAGTAATGGACAACGCACCTTACCACTCTCAAGTAGCTAACAAAGCGCCAACATCTGGCACACGAAAGTGTGAAATGGAGGAATGGCTGAAAACTCGCGGCATTTCATATTCACCAGACATGCGGAAGCCAGAACTATACAGTCTTGTAAAGCTGCATAAGGAACAAAGAAAATCTTACGTAATAGATAAAGAAGCCTGTAAGCGTGGGTTTAAAGTAATCAGACTGCCACCGTACCACTGTAATTACAATCCAATTGAGCTGGTTTGGTCAACTTTGAAGCGGTATGTAGCAGTAAGGAATACTACATTTAAATTGAACGATGTTCAGGATTTGTTTATGGAAGCTGTAAACTCCTTCACCTCAGAAGATTGGCGCAAATGCGTTGAACACGTCAAGAAAGAAGTCGAGGCAGACTGGACAAACGAAGGACTTGATGACGTCAGTGTCCAAGAACTAGTCATTAATCTGGCCCCTGATGAATCGGATGACAGTGACTGGGATACCAGCGATGACGATGACGATCTTGGAGTGTCACCTCTAGAGTAATCAGGTAAAATAAAAAATAAAATCTATTTACCTAGAAAATTTTATTGGACGTAATATATATGATTACAAAAAGGGTATAAAAATATCATAATAGTATACAGTAAAACAAAATAATTATCTTCAAATTTACAGAGACTTTAAACGTTTTTTTAAATATAAGTAGAGTATAATAAGATATTACTACTTCTTTATTAGTCATGACAATAAGGTTGCGATGATTGATGAATAGCGGGTACTGTAACATTTCAATGTATGCTTTAAAACATTTTAATGTCATTAGAACTAGTAATAAAATATAACGAATGGTAAAAAATTAACTGCAATCTTAAAATATTGTATTTTGGTTTTAGCGCGATTTTGTTTTATTTCAGTGTCACACGGAAACAACATGGAAGATAAATGGAAAATGCTCAACTTCTGGACACTAAATACTTTGGCTTGAAGAAGATTACTGGGAGTAATATAAAATAATGTTGATTTATTAATCAAATAAACTGTAAAGTATGTAGTGTTGCCTATTTAATGATATTTTGGCTGATTAAATAGTATGCGATAACATAGTTTTAAATTATTCTACCTTTTTTCAAAGAACTCTTAAAATAATATTGTATCAAGATTAGGGAATTATGAGAAATATAAAACATTTAACAAATCATACAGTATTCCAGCTAAAAAATAACTTTCGACCATTTCGTTATTTATAATCAAAGCACATCGTGTTTTATATCACTTTTCTTAGTTTTGTTAGTACTTTACAAATATTCTATTAAAATTTAGATATTATGAGAAAGTAAAAAAAGTTAATAATTCTATTAGAGGGGCTAGTTGGTGACTCATTATGGAAACAGCCGCGAGCGCCGGGGGAGGAAAGGACAGACACAGGTAGCTGGCGGGTCCGTGCGCCACCCTACCGTATACAGACTGTATGTATGCCATCCTTAGACCAAGGGGCTCACAAAGGAAACTTCTTTATTAATTAACGCAGCGACGTACAAAAAATAAAGAAGCATCCAGAGGAGTGTAGGAGCATCCAGAAGTTACCATCTGGAACTTATCAAATTTACTCCGATTGCGATCATACCTGGTATCTTTAGAACACACTACGCCATCGAGCTATATTTGGGTAACATGTCATCTCTGGCTACGGAACTGAAAGTGAAAAACTTGCGTACAAAGTGTAAATAAATTAATTCTAGAAGTAATAAATAACTATAATGTACAAACAAATAAAGCGTCATAAAATTCAAGTTCAATACTTTATAAGTACAAAAACTAGACGAATCATTGCCTTGAATTCATCCTCAGACCTAAGGGACTTACAAAGGAATCTTTAAATTGTATTGAGATCGCATTTAGAATTCTAACTAGACGTTCGTATGAAATAGGATTGGCAGTGACCTTATCTGGTTGAGAGGGATCAGCCGCTGAACTCAGCTGTTCGCTTGGTATTGACCTTTCACCTATCTACATTTGTTAAATAACAGCCAGTCTTTGTATGCCATGAAGATTACATATTTGCACATCCGTTTTTTTTTTTTTCATAATGTACATCTACTTATATATCCGGTGCTTTAATGGCTAAACAAACTGGCATTACAGTTTTTAAGTGTAGTGTTTATGGTGTTCGTTAGTTTATTACGTCTACATTGACTTATTTGTTTGCGATATTTTGTTTATTTATAGGACACCGATAAAAGCACAATAAAACCAACTTTTTAGAATTAAGTTATAAATTAATTATTTTTAGAATATGTCAATCAGTACCAATGTACATTAAACTGTGGCACTCAAACCACGCTTTTATATACATAAATATTTGATAAACAACAAAATTTTTAGTCTAATAAAAGTTGTAATAAAATTATATTTTACAAATATGTCACACATCACGTTCACGAAGTAGTATAGATGATGTTATTATTAAATGTTCAATGTTTTACTCAAGAAAATATGTTTCTAATCGCAAGTTATATACAATAGACTTTGCAGAGCAATATGCTAACCGTTTACTCAAACGACTGTTCAAATATGTGTTTCTGACAGTTTCTTTATTGCCTTTTATATTCATTCTATAATTACTTGCTGTCGGCGTTCTTTCTATTGAGTCGGCTGACGACTGGAGACAGACTTTTAAAATGTGACTTAAATGTGATAGTCTACGATAATTTTACTCCATGAAGTAGCTTAAATGTATTTTAATTTATGTATCTAAATATAACCATCACAGTAAATTTAACATTAAAACTGTCAGTCTTAAAGCACATGCGCTATTTACAACTTTAGAAATAAATGATGAAATTTTATTGTCCTGTGATTTAATTAATTTCGCTTTTTAAATTAACTGTGAAGAGTGAAGATGTTCTAAAAATAAAGGACTAAGTTCCAGTTTGATGTGCCTAGACTCACTACCTCTTTGTTTGACTAAGTTCCAGTTTGATGTGCCTAGACTCACTACCTCTTTGTTTGACTAAGTTCCAGTTTGATGTGCCTAGACTCACTACCTCTTTGTTTGACTAAGTTCCAGTTTGATGTGCCTAGACTCACTACCTCTTTGTTTGACTAAGTTCCAGTTTGATGTGCCTAGACTCACTACCTCTTTGTTTGACTAAGTTCCAGTTTGATGTGCCTAGACTCACTACCTCTTTGTTTGACTAAGTTCCAGTTTGATGTGCCTAGACTCACTACCTCTTTGTTTGACTAAGTTCCAGTTTGATGTGCCTAGACTCACTACCTCTTTGTTTGACTAAGTTCCAGTTTGATGTGCCTAGACTCACTACCTCTTTGTTTGACTAAGTTCCAGTTTGATGTGCCTAGACTCAATACCTCTTTGTTTGACTAAGTTCCAGTTTGATGTGCCTAGACTCACTACCTCTTTGTTTGCTAGAAATATTTTACTAATGATGAAAAATATGTATTGGTTTGCGAACTAATGTCAGCTATTTAAAATTGTGCCGTTTAATTTATTCATTTGGCTGTGAAAGACTAATAAGTTCAATAAATTAGTGCTCCTTCTACTAATAAGTTGCAGATGCTAGTCCTATCACATAGATTCTTTGATATAATTGGTAAAATGAGATTTGTTAGTTTGAGTGTCTATGTACTGGACATGAATGTAACGAAAATTCAAATGACACAATGTTGATACATTTTAAAAAGTGTTGTACTGTTTAAATGGCTCTGGTTTAGAAAATGTTGCGTCCTCCGAGCACTGTAGGCAGCCGGGTCAAGGGGGTCCAGACATCCGTCAGACCAGCTGAGATGGTCGACAGTGGTGCCAACTCAACCAATTAAAACTTTTGTATTTTTAGACGATTTTGTTTATTTCTCACGTTTCACCACTAATCTTACTTTTGATTTATTAAAAGAAGTCAGCTGCTGACCCACTACCAAAATGAGTTGCGGTGCTTTCCACATGATGCCTAAGAAGTGGTATGTTCAAACTTTTAAATACTGCGTGCCAATGGATGGGAAAACACGTAGGACTCGACTTCAATTCACATACAAACTATAATGTCATAGTCAAATAAGTAATACAAGTTGAATAGTAAGTATTGCTGTTTGAATTAATATACTTGTTATTGCATTCCGAAATCACGGTACTCCAAATACCGGCAATCATCAGAATTGCATAAACTTCGTTTGCTCGTTTTAGTTAATTTTAGCTTAGCTGTGAACAATATTTTTGAGAAGTACGACAAATTATATGCCTTTCTTCCGTGACAAATTTATTTATTCTTAAGACGCCGATCGTCAAGATATGGGCGAATATGGATTTGGAATGAGTTTAGATGAGCGAATGTAGTCATTGTTACAAACTAAGGCCGACTATTGCTTAAAAAGTGTCATTAATTAATAGCCCAATGACAAATGAACAGCCGGTGGTTATCAGCTGATCCTTCTCAAAATGTATTGACTCTGATTGGGATCGAACTGAAAACCTTTAGCTTATGAAGCTGCCATTGAACCAACTACGCTACCGACCAATTAATTTACTACTGTGAAATATAACAAATGTAATAACTCGTTACAGCCTAAACTGGCCCGCTTGATAACTGTTTCTTTTGATACAGTTATCAAGCGAAACAGTTTTAAACTTAATGCTAAGAATTTGAAATCTAAAACAAATTATGTAGCCCTACCGAAAAACGTAATTGATTATATTTATTTTGTTACTGAGAAACGAATATATGATTTAAAAAATCTCAAACTTATGATAATTCTCATTCGTTTTCTTGAAATTAACATTCACGCAGTAAATTATAATTCTTAAGCTCGCGTGACACATTGAGCGGTTTGATCAGCTCACTAACTTAGCTAGTTTAGTTATTACTAACTTTTTTCACA
>JAQJVL010008869.1:0-18080 GCA_035578905.1 Stictocephala bisonia
TGATTTGATTTGAATGACATTTAAAATTTTGCTAATACGGTTTTATGATTATGAGAATAATACAAGTTCAAGATTAAAAGTGTAATTAAAGTAAAATTGTTTTTATGATCGTTAATTTTTTACTGTCGAGTTTAATAACATGTTTTTAAACAAACATTTATTTTATAACTCTGTCAACATTAGTCTAGCTCAAATGGCATTTAGCTTGAGAATATGAGCAGCAAAGGTATATTGAATCAACGTATTATTGTCATCTTTAGTTAGGAAAGTTCACCGGCCTCTCAATTATATTTGTCAGTTCATTTAATCAACCATCGCCTTAGTTTGGGACGCAAACCTTGGAAACTATTAGTGCTGTATTACACCATTGTTAAGTAATAACCCTTGTTAGGTTATTCTTTGTTAGGTTATCCCTCGTTAAGTTATCCCTCGTTAGGTTATCCCTCGTTAAGTTATCCCTCGTTAAGTTATCCCCCGTTACGTTATCTCTCGTTAGGTTATATCTCGTTAAGTTATCCCCCGTTAAGTTATCCCCTGTTAAGTTATCCCCGTTAGGTTATCCCCCGTTAGGTTATCCCTCGTTAAGTTATCCCTCGTAAGGTTATCCCTCGTTAGGTTATCCCTCGTTAAGTTATCACTCGTTAGGTTATCCCTCGTTAGGTTATCCCCCGTTAAGTTATCCCTCGTTAGATTATCCCCCGTTAGGTTATCCCCCGTTAGGTTATCTCTCGTTAGGTTATCCCTCGTTAAGTTATCCCCCGTTAGGTTATCCCCCGTTAGGTTATCCCTCGTTAAGTCATCCCCGTTAGGTTATCTCTCGTTAGGTTATCCCTCGTTAAGCTATCCCCCGTTAGGTTATCCCCCGTTAGGTTATCCCTCGTTAAGTAATCCCCCGTTAGGTTATCCCCCGTTAGGTTATCCCTCGTTAGGTTATTCGTCGTTAGGTTATTCCTCGTTAGGTTATCCCCCGTTAGGTTATCCCTCGTTAAGTTATCCCCCGTTAGGTTATCCCCCGTTATGTTATCCCTCGTTAAGTTATTCCTCGTTAGGTTATTCCTCGTTAGGTTATCCCCCAATAGGTTATCCCTCGTTAGGTTATCCCCCGTTAGGTTATCCCTCGTTAGGTTATCTCTCGTTAGGTTATCCCTCGTTAAGTTATCCCTCGTTAGGTTATCCCCCGTTAGGTTATCCCTCGTTAGGTTATTCCTCGTTAGGTTATTCCTCGTTAGGTTATCCCCCGTTAGGTTATCCCTCATTAAGTTATCCCCCGTTAGGTTATCCCTCGTTAGGTTATCCCCCGTTAGGTTATCCCTCGTTACGTTATCTCTCGTTAAGTTATCTCTCGTTAGGTTATCCCTCGTTAAGTTATCCCCCGCTAGGTTATCCCCCGTTAGGTTATCCCTCGTTAGATTATTCCTCGTTAGGTTATCCCTCGTTAAGTTATCCCCCGTTAGGTTATCCCCCGTTAGGTTATCCCTTGTTAGGTTATTCCTCGTTAGGTTATCTCTCGTTAGGTTATCCCTCGTTAAGTTATCCCCCGTTAGGTTATCCCCCGTTAGGTTATCCCCCGTTAGGTTATCCCCCGTTAGGTTATCCCCCGTTAGGTTATCCCTCGTTAGGTTATTCCTCGTTAGGTTATTTCCTCGTTAGGTTATCCCTCGTTAGGTTATCCCTTGTTGGGTTATTGATTATCAATAGGTATTATTCACATGAACTTATTATGATCCTACTGAATGTCGACTAACTTATATATGACTTTGAACTGGAAGTATAGTGTTGGCGTCTAAGATTGTACCAGATAGATCCCCAACAGCATCAAATGCTTTTATGGAGGTTATTCTGAACCTGTTATTCTTGAGACTGAGTTTTTATAAGAAAATGTTTCATTGTATAACAAAATTTCATAGTAAAAGTTTTATTTCTTTTTCTAAAGTTCTCAAATGAACTGGTGAAAAGTTGTGGAAAAAACTGGTGGATGTAGGTGACTGAAACTATTTTTTTGTCAATGTTAAACTAAATAATGAAAATTTTAAAGTCATTATATTTTTATTGTCTGTTTATTGATGCAACTGTTGATCTGTTGTGGAAGTGAAACACATCAGCCCCCATTACACTTGGATAGTGTGAATACAAACCCTCAACTGGATTTGATTAGGTTTGTGTCGGGAGTAACTTGATATTTTAATTGTTATAAAATATCTTGTGACTTTTGTTTGAAAGTTGTTCGAATTGTTTGTACCATCGGATTGCTCTTGATTGGTAGATGATATTTGGAGATTTCCAATGTTTTAAGTGTTTAGGAAACAAATACAAAATTACGACATGTTTAACAAACTCCTGTCATCTTCGTATGTATTTATTAACTTAACCACTACACTTAAAACTATTTTTTCCCTGAACTCATACTAATTCAAGACTAAAACTACATGCTTTGAGACTACGGATGAATGTTAAGAAAGCCAAGAGTTAAATACTATCACTCATTAAGACTTGGCATTCGTAATAGTCATCCGTAGTATCTAAGTATGTAGCTTTTAGTATTTCCTTGAATTAGTATGAGTTAAGAAAAAATTAGTTATATGTGTAGGGGCTAAGTTAGTAAGTACACATGAATACGGCAGGAGTTTGTTATACCTGTCGAACGCTGCGTATGTCCTAAACACACAAATCATTTGAAATCTCCAAATATCATCTTCCAATTATCTAACGACTTTTGGACTCTTTGAAGTGTATATATTACAGCTTTTATCTATTTTTAAATTAATAAATGGTATGAGACAAGAAGCCATACGATACATATAATTATATACAATATTTCAAACTTCTTTGACGTACCCATAGAGTTTTTGTTAATAAAACTTTTAAAACGTTTAGCTAAATTTTTAGTTAATTTACTTACTTTTTTCAGCTTGTAGGAAAGCTAATAATTAATTGATTTATTTTTATATTCAGTCGTAATAGTCGAACATTATTACCGGTTTTGCAGCAAGTATTATGTTAATCGGGAAACGTCAGCTGACTTGAGCGATAACAATCACATAAGCCAACCACTCTGGGTGATCCTTCGGGGAGGCATCGCCCCACGCCAACCCCCGCATTCATGCACAACACTATTCCCGTCCACCAGGAAACTGCAGCACAGCACACGTTTAAGTTCTTTTCCTAGAGTACAGATTTTATTCATACAAATTTCAGGTTAGGAAAACAGTATAATTCCATTTTAGAAGTTTAAGTTTGTTGTAATTTTTATGAATAATCAACTAAACCACGTTAAAATAGTTTTGTCTCTAAATTGAACTATTAATTTGTTTCATAAAGACACTAATATGTAAAGTGATCTACATCGAAGATTATAAACAGTGTATGACCAACTAACTTAAGGGCCTCTCTTCAGATCTAAGACATAATACATTTTTCTACTGTCGGTGCATATATTCTGGTGTACTCGAGTTTGAAGGTTGTTTCCTTAAAACGATATACTTATAAAAAATCCAACCACTCCATTGCTTACCTCTCCTGATTGTACGTTATAACATATACATTTTAAATTGTTTGTTTTAATAATTGTATCCTAGTCGGAAAAAGTGACGGAGTTAAACTAGTTTTCACTCTGCATTAACTTTAGACTTTTATTACGCTAAAGCCCTTTAATATATATGATTTATATTTTAATGCGTGGTTCATTGGAATATTATATATACGTTGTATACATCTCATAGTTTAACATTTTAAGAAAAAAAGTTTTATTCATTATCTGAAACCAAGTTTTTTTGGCTCCTAAAATTCGTTAGAATTACTTAATCACGTTGTAATCCTAATGAAATATATATATACCAATGCATTACTTTTATAATGATTGGGGTAAGTGAACGTAAAATGATAAATATAAAATCACTGCATATAAAAGTAATTTACCGTAATCATACATTTCATAAGGAATAAAACCTGTCCAAGTCGTTGGATTTACGACCTATGAAAGCCAATAAAACTTCATTTCAGGAGTTAAAATGTTCACATTTATTAAAATTTATATAAATCATTCTTCTAAACCACGTACATTATTTAAAATATAAGATTTATATAAACAGGTTTTAGGTGAAGAATATTCGTTGTAAAGTTGATGCACGGTGAAAATAGTTTAAGTTACGGTACTTTTTTTTGTACCAACTAGGATACAAACTATAAAACTTTAATAACGTTTTAAAAAATTCTATTTTGTAAAATATACTTTGAATGATTTAAACGTTGCTGTGATTGGATTTTCCATAGATCTCTTACTCTCTTAGTAAATAACATTAGAACTATGGTACGCATAGTTTTCTGTGCCGATAGTATGTGAACATGACAGTATCAACCTTAAATCATCGAATTACTTTTATTGATACTAATGATTTGATTTGATTAATATTTAATAAATTGATGTTTTAATAATCATAATTTTAATTTTTAATACGTACTAGCTGTACCCGCCCGCTTCGCCGGTCATAATATTGAGTTTTGTTGTATCATTGAAATGTGCAGCAACCTTTCAGTTTCACAGTATCCAATTTACAACAGCTGATGTTTTGTGTAGTATACTACTGTACTCAATTATTTTTAATTTTGAGTTTTGCCTACCACAATTTTATTCTATTTGTTTTTATTTAACAGCTGTTAATCAAATAAATCAATCAATTAATATAGCTTCACAAGAAATCAAAACATAAAAATATAAACAGTTAAAAAAATTAAACACATGGTTTAATTTAATTTTGACATATTTAAAACCCACAGCTGATATTCTTTTTATATTTGACTTATACCTTCATGCATCCTCCTATTTGATTAACATCGAAACTTTAGAAGTGCAAGGGATGGAGCCCTGAGGGTATGAAGAAACGGGAATAGGACAGAAACCTTCCCTGGGGTATATAGAACAACTACCCCAAGTTTCATGGCAATCGGCTGGACGGTTTGGTAGCGCATAAAGGATAGACAAACAAACATACATTGGATTTTATATATATATATATATATTAACAAATTAATTAATTAATAAAAAAAGGATTTACTTTTTACAATGAATACGTAAGAAATTCAGCAAACTTTTACAATAATTAATTAATATACTAAATATAGTTATGGAAGAGGCAATTGAGTCAAACAAACATATCATAAACGTATATCCACCCAAGATACAATACTAAATTACTTAATTACATCAGTATGGTTACATATAATGGCTTTAGTAAATATTAACCTTTTCATACCCCTATTCCACTACGAAATTTAGAATACTTTATCAATTATATGAACAGTGGAAAAGTAAATATAACATATATAACAGCTACAATACAGTATAACTTACATATATAACAGCTAAACTACATTATACTTACATATATAACAGCTAACATACATTACAACTTACATATATAACAGCTAAAATACAGTATAACTTACATATATAACAGCTAAAATACATTACAACTTACATATGTAACAGCTAAAATACAGTATAACTTACATATATAACAGCTAAATACATTACAACTTACATATATAACAGCTAAAATACAGTATAACTTACATATATAACAGCTAACATACATTACAACTTACATATATAACAGCTAAAATACAGTATAACTTACATATATAACAGCTAAAATACAGTATAACTTACACATATAAACAGCTAAAATACAGTATAACTTACATATACTCGTTATAACAAGTAAATTCTTACATAAACTGGAATAAAAATATGATGGATTTAACTTTTAATTATTCATAACTTAAGTTTTTTGTTTTTTAAAATTGATTGTTTTAAGTCAAATAATTGTGATATGGTAATCCATTAAAGCTGTAGTTTAGGTTCATGAATATCTGCCAGAAAACGCATGATATAAACTATTTTGTAGTTTATGACATTTTTAACATACAAAATTCGTATTTTTACTATAAAGACATTTTATTTTACCCTTGGCTAAGTTAAGTACTACAATCTCAATAAAATGATTTATTTTCTTGACTTGGATGAACTGTATTCTATTAAAAGTGAATATTTTAACTATTATAAAGGATCAATAGTTTATATACTTATTTATATTCTACGTTACTCAATTTCTTGATCAGAATATGGTGTTTTTTGTACACGTTTGTGTGATACTTACATTCTTATTGTTACTTTCTTACTTAAGTAGTTTAGCTTTGCATAGTTGTATGGGCAGTTTCTGATGTACGGTCAGAATCACACTTCACACTGGCAGCTGGACACGGATGGTTTCTATAACGGGTGGCAAAGCATTCATACTCTTAGAGTCAGTAGTTTCTAATTATATAATATATTCTGAAACTGTTAAATTAATATATTAATAAATAAATATATTCTGTTATTTCAGATTTAAGCTTTATAGACTTCAAATTTATTTCAGATTTATATTTATATGGTAGACTTGCTTAGTACATTTTGGTTCAGTACTTTCTATTTGAATATCTCAATTTAAGAATTACAAATACATAAATTTAGCATTACTTGTTCTAAAAAGTTCTATTTTAGCGTTAAACAACGTTCTTTTTATTGTCTTGGTTATTGAGTTACATATAATATGATCTGAGTATTTTTAAATCTTTATATTAACTGTTTACCAATATCACTTATGTAATAAATTAAACCTACCTTGTATATAAACAGAGAGTCAGGGATCAACCCTGTATCAGTTGAAAAATAACAAAATTAATACATCATAGAAATGTATGTTTGTGGCCGGTTAGTTACAGACTGGAGAAGAAGTTTGTCCTTTCGCATCCGTTCATTTAGTCTCATCATAAGTTAGTTAGAAATGATAAATCAATCAGTTACATAACGATCTACGTAGTTATGACATTTTAATACGTACAGAATAAAGAGGCTTTCACAATACATCCTTTCCTTACAGATTAAACTATATCTCACAACTTAACATTACTGTTGGGAAAGGAAAATAAACAGTTTTATAACATTATTACTTTTTAACAATTTTATGGAAACATGGTGAACATTTTTTTAGTTTAAAAATAACTGTTACGTACAATAATGTTAATAACATCAACGATAGAACATTAGTAGACCAACAGTATTTGAAAATATTTACAAATGTCCATAATTTATTTAATTTTAAACGTAATATTTAAAAAATTCACGTATTTAAATATAGTAAAAACAAACTTGAAAGGGTCAACCAAGCTTTACCTTAAAGGAATACTAAGGGTTTTTAAAATTCATAAGTCAGAAATGATTACATCGATTGAGTACTTCTTAAAATACCCATTAAGAATCTGTAGTAATTTTAATTTTTATTGATGAAAAATAACAATACATACAAATATTTTCCAATTTTTATCATTTCCAAGTTGAAAAAGTAGAAAGAAATCACTAGTCAAATTTAAATTTTTTATTGTTTATTTATACATACACTCTTATACATTTATGTTTGTTTTTTCATCTTCTAGCCTATGGCTATTTAAGGCAAAATCTAAAGTCCAACACATTTACTGTACAATATACAACTCTCAATTTATATATTCATTAATTTTCAATATCATTTTTCAACTAATACTATGACATTCAATAGTTATACATTAAACAATTATATATATTTATTAATCGATACTAAAAATTACTATTAAATTGGGATTTGCACTGAAGATTACATAAAAAAAGACCTATTTAGGCTAAAAACATTGGGAAACTCTAAATAAGGCAAAATACCAAGAATAAACATCTAAGTAATAAATAAAATCAGCAAAAGCAAACACCTAAACAACAAAGAAAATAACAAGAGTAAAAATTTAACGATACTAACAACAAAAACGTAATATCAACAACAATAAATAAATTATTAATTAATATACACAATGGAGGGTCACAAAAGACATTTAAGGCTTTCATTCTTATAAGAAAATAAATGCCTATGTTTCCTATATAATTTAATTGTTATTCATATTACATGCATCAGAAAAGGTTATCCTTCCTCATATATCATATAGTATAATTAAAATAAGGAAGTTTGTTTCAAAATTACTATAATGTAATATAGTTCGTGTGTCTTAGGCAACTATGGGTAAGTAGTTATTTTTATATTTATTTTAAACAATTTTACATCTATATTACAGATTATAAACTATTTATAAAGTTGTTACATTTCTTGAAACGATCATAAAACAAAATTACAGTTTAAGTCATGTGTTAAATTGAAATTTGTCTCCAGCTTTCAGATACTTATGTTTCAGTCCATACGTGAATAATCTGTCTTTTGTTACCATCATCCTTCTTATGTAACGGCTATCTGAAATGAAAAATACATAGTTTTCAGTAATTTTTTAACCGTGTGCCTCTTTAGTCATTGCATTATGTTGTTTGTTTATAAATTAATGCATAGGAAATATATTAAAACTCGCAACAGTTAATTATATTGCTTCTTTCCCAGTAGACATGTTGTTATAAATATCGTTAAACCTGTCATATTTATAACAATAAAACACCGTCAAGGATCACGCATGCAGGAAGTGGTTTTTCGGTTAGCACATCCGGTCCTGAGAGTGTTCTAGGGGGGGGGGGGCGTAGAGGGTTCTGCTAGGGGTAATAATAGCAGGCGTAATGTTAACTAGCTACACACGAACTAGTCAGGTGACAGGACAGTAAGAAACCTCCAGTACACTTGGTAACAATAACAGGCGTAATGTTAGCTAGCTACACACGAACTAGTCAGGTGACAGGACAGTAAGAAACCTCCAGTACACTTGGTAACAATAACAGGTGTAATGTTAGCTAGCTACACACGAACTAGTCAGGTGACAGGACAGTAAGAAACCTCCAGTACACTTGGTAACGATAACAGGAGTAACGTTAGCTAGCTACATACGAACTAGTCAGGCGACAAGACAGTAAGAAACCTCCAGTACACTTGGTAACAATAACAGGAGTAACGTTAGCTAGCTACATACGAACTAGTCAGCGCGACAAGACAGTAAGAAACCTCCAGTACACTTGGTAACAATAACAGGAGTAACGTTAGCTACTACATACGAACTAGTCAGGCGACAAGACAGTAAGAAACCTCCAGTACACTTGGTAACGATAACAGGAGTAACGTTAGCTAGCTACATACGAACTAGTCAGGCGACAAGACAGTAAGAAACCTCCAGTACACTTGGTAACAATAACAGGAGTAAAGTTAGCTAGCTACATACGAACTAGTCAGCCGACAAGACAGTAAGAAACCTCCAGTACACTTGGTAACAATAACAGGAGTAACGTTAGCTAGCTACATACGAACTACTCAGGCGACAAGACAGTAAGAAACCTCCAGTACACTTGGTAACAATAACAGGAGTAACGTTAGCTAGCTACATACGAACTAGTCAGGCGACAAGACAGTAAGAAACCTCCATTATACTTGGTAACAATAACAGGAGTAACGTTACCTAGCTACATATGAACTAGTCAGGCGACAAGACAGTAAGAAACCTCCAGTACACTTGGTAACAATAACAGAGTAACGTTCGCTAGCTACATACGAACTAGTCAAGCGACAAGACAGTAAGAAACATCCAGTACACTTGGTAACAATAACAGGTTTAATGTTAGCTAGCTACACATGAACTAGTCAGGCGACAGGAGAGTAAGAAACCTCCAGTTTCTCTTGGTAACAATAACAGGAGTAACGTTACCTAGCTACATACGAACTAGTCAGGCGACAGGACAGTAAGAAACCTCCCTTAAACTTGGTAACAATAACAGGAGTAACGTTAGCTAGCTACATACGAACTAGTCAGGCGACAGGACAGTAAGAAACCTCCTTTACACTTGGTAACAATAACAGGCGTAACGTTAGCTAGCTACATACGAACTAGTCAGGCGACAGGACAGAAAGAAACCTCCTTTACACTTGGTAACAATAACAGGCGTAATGTTAGCTAGCTACATACGAACTAGTCAGGTGACAGGACAGTAAGAAACCTCCATTATACTTGGTAACAATAGCAGGAGTAACGTTAGCTAGCTACATACGAACTAGTCAGGCGACAGGACAGTAAGAAACCTCGATTATACTTGGTAACAATAACAGGAGTAACGTTATGTAGCTACATACGAACTAGTCAGGCGACAGGAGAGTAAGAAACCTCCAGTATACTTGGTAAAAATAACAGAAGTAACGTTAGCTAGCTACATACGAACTAGTCAGGCGACAAGACAGTAAGAAACATCCAGTTCACTTGGTAACAATAACAGGAGTAACGTTAGCTAGCTACATACGAACTAGTCAGGCGACAGGGCAGTAAGAAACCTCCATTATACTTGGTAACAATAACAGGAGTAACGTTAGCTAGCTACATACGAACTAGTCAGGCGACAGGACAGTAAGATACCTCCATTATTTGGTAACCATAACAGGAGTAACGTTAGCTAGCTACATACGAACTGAGACCCATCCCCCCCCCACCAAAGCTGGGAAGCGTGCCAACCGGGGGGATGGCTCAAAACAAGTCGAGCGATGGGTTCACGGGTGGCAGTTGGAGGGTCAAAATAACACTCGGCAGCTGAGCAAAACTAATTTTATTATCAAGCAAGCACAAAATTTAAATAAATCAAAAACGGCAGATATAAAAAGCATTAACGGTAATTAACGGTAAAAAGTAACATTGGAAGCACATGGCTTTAACCTAGTCTGAGAAACATCTAGACAAAGAACACAAATTTAACAAAACCCTGAAAACACAACTAAGCCCGATTAATATTTTCAATGAAACAAAAGTTTTCACCAAAAGGGGGAAAAAAATTTATAAAAATTACAAAAAAAACACTTCCCTTTTGGGGGAAACCCTTTTAACCAAACATAGAAAATCTCAGAAAGGCAAGAGAAAAAAGACAAAAGGGACGGCCCAAAAACCCTGGACAGACGAAGGTTTCCAGAGAAACTGGGAATTTTACTCGAACAATTTTAAAAGGGAGGGCCCAACCTGACCGAAGGCTGGGGAAAAACCGGGAACGAAAGGGGGAATTTGGGCCAAGGGCCCACCAACTACGCGAAACGCAGGGCAAAAAGCAAATCTGGGGCAGGGGGGCAGACAAACACGAAAAAAAAACGTTTTCCTGTACCGGCCCAAGCCCCGGGTTTAAAAAACCCCCTTTTCCGCAAACCTCAACACACCCGGGCCCAGGGGGAACATTTGGGTCCCCTTCAGGGAACCAAGAGAAGACAAAAGCCTCCGAAAGATGGTTTTTCCAAGGACGTCCAAGAGGAAATAAGGGGGAAAACCCCTCAAACAGGGAGAAAAATTTTTCCCTGACTGTAAACCCGACAAAAAAAAAAGGGAAAAGAAAAAGACTCTTCGGGAACGCCCCTAGGCGCAGGGGGAATCAATCTCTTTCCCCCAAAAAAACCCCCCAGGAACACCAACTCCGGGGCCCAACCGCCCCCAAAAAAAAGGGGCCTTTTTGCGGGGACACATGGGTTTTTCCTAAAACCCTGCCGGAGGGGGGGAAAACCGCAGAGCAGTCCCGGGTGACAAAACCTTGTCAAAAGGCGGGGGGGGCCAGCCCCCCGGGGGGGATAGCCCAACTTTGCAGCCTTCGTTCCGGGGGGCCGAACGGGACCGGGTGACCCTTTGAAAAAAGAAACCAAATCTCCAACCTGAAAAGGGTTTAGGGTACAAACCCCTTATAAACCCCCTTTACTCTCCTCAAGGGGCACGTAGGGGGTTGCGCCGAGCGCCCGCCCGTGGACACACGCCCGTGGCCCTGGCGTAGGTTGAAGACCCTAAACCTCCAAGTTGGACAAAGGGTTGTTAGGAGGGTGGGCCATGTAGAATTTCGAAGGGAGTGGCTTTGGTAAACTCCAAATTAAGTTTTTAAAAAAGAAAAGAGGAGCCAAGAAGACTCTCATCCCAGGTTTTTTTCTGTTTCTCAGCATGGAAGGAAAATAAGGGCAGCCCGGGAAGATTGGGGTTTTGAACCGCTTCAATGAAAGGCGGGGGTAAAAAGGGGAGAGGTGTCACAGGCCGGGATACCATTGCCAAAACAAAACCCTAGGGGAAATTCATGGGGGGTTAAACTGGTTCCGTTTTCGGACAAAAAGAGGGGGGGCCCCCCAAAAGTGCGGGAAGATTTTGGGAACGGGAGAGCACGGGGTGAGCTTACCGGGGCCCACTCCGAAGGGGGAAAAAACCCCAAACGAACTTCGAAAAAAAAAATCCACAAAACAAGTAGGTAGGGCTACCTGATTTGTAGGGGGAAAAAAGGACCCACGTAGTGGGATGAAAAACCTTCTCAAAAGGACGCCCCGGCCACCTCAGAAGATAACAACCCTAACCTTGCATTCTGACTGGGCTTGTTTGGGGAGAGCACAGGGGGAAAAGGCCCCCCACATCCCCGAAACATCCCTGTCCATCCCCTTTCCCAGTTTAAAGTACCTACGATCTTACAGGGGTTTAAAAATGCCAAAAATGACCGCCCAAAAGGGAGAAGAGTGATAATATTTAAAAAACCATCGGAAATGGGATGACTAGGAAACACCCAGGTTTCACCCCCTCTGTCGAGGACGGGAAAACAGAGAAACCAATTGGACAAAAAATAGGGAGGGGGGGCCCCTCCTCTTGAAGCCTTTTTAAGATAAATGACAGCCCCGGACCCTTTTCTGCTGAGGGGCATTGGGGTCTTTCAAAAGCCAGGGGGAAAATCCAAAAGGAACAGCACCACACTGAGCAACAGCCTCAGCCGGTGGATCCGGGGTTTTTCGTGGTTTCCCAATGGGGGGAAAGAGCATCCGCGAGACTTTCTGGGTACCCCTAAGATGTTGAACTCGGAACTTAAACCAAAAATTTTTTGACCACCCAGCAAACCAATTTTTTCCCGAGCTGTCGGGGAGGGCAAGAAGCAGTTTGGCCTGATTTTCCGTCTCCAGCAAGAAAATTTAGCGTGGGTTTCCCAAAAAACGCCGAAACTTGTCCGGGCCAAAAAAACAACAGCCAACACTCTAACTCATAGAAAGGAAGAAACTTTCCCGTTTTCCTTGGGGAGAAAAACGTCCCCGGGAAACAAAAACGATTTGGGGGGCCCGACCCCATCAAACTATCCGGAAAAAAGAACAGCAGCAATGGTGGAAAAGGGGAGGATTTAGTCTGAACAAAAATAATTTTCTGCGGGAAAACAGGGATTAAAGACCCGGGCAAAGGGGTTTTGCTTGATGGGCCCCCTTGGGGAGCTTTAAAGGCAGTCTGCTGAGCTTGGCCCCACACAAAAGGGTTTTTTTCTTTTTTCGCAAATCGTTCAAAAAGGGGCAGCAGCTCGGCCCCGTTTGGGGGGAAAAGGGGACCCTTAAAAAAATTCCCCCTTTCCCCCCAAAAAAGGGGGAAACCCCCCTTGGGGATCTCTGGAGGGGGGAAAATCCCGAAAGCCCGGGGGCCCCCCGCAGGATCTATGCCCGACGGCCCCGAGGGAAAAATAGAAAAATGACCCCGAAAAAGAAATCTCAAAAACGAGCAAAAATTTTACTTTCTTCCCGGAAATTTTCGGGGAAAAGGGCCAAACCCCGATTTGAGGGCGCTTTAAAAAACTTCCTTCCAATTTTTCATGGGGGATCCCCCCGAAAGTCTCCGTAACGAAAAAAAAAATCGCCAGGTTTAAAAAAAAAACCAAAATTGAATTCAAAATCATGGAAGTGGAAAAAAAAGCCGACGGGGTTTAAAAGTTGGGGACCCCAGCAAAGCCCAAAAGGAACCCTATTGGGAAATGGTAAAGATTCCAGGGGGAAAAACAGAAACAAATCATAAGGGGGGCCCTGATTCCTTCTTCCCAAAGGAATCTGATGGTTAAAGGCCCGGTTTAAATCGAAAAAACTGAAAAAAGCCTTAAACTTACCCCAACCAAATCAAAGCAGAAAGCAAATCAGGGGGAAAAGGTAACCCCGGGCAATAGCGACCTTAGCGTTGAGCCTCCGAAAAACCAACACAAGCCTAAAACTTTTCCATTAGGCTTTGGGGGCCCCCAAAAAAAAGCTTTGGAAATTGGCCCTTTTAAACAGAACGAGACGGTTCAATCACACCCTTTCCCCAGAAGATCATCGATCAAAAAGCCCTTATAACCTTTCCCTCTTTGGGGGGGGGCAAGTTTTGTACGGATGATTCTAATGGCGAGAAACCCGGGAGAGGGGGGAATCTCAAATCCCCAAAAGAGAAGTGACCCAAATCCAAAAAGTAAGCACATTTAGGAAACCGGGAAAAAACAAAACCTCCCAATGGCCTCCCCCTGCTCAGGGGGGGAGAACCAACCGGAAACCCCCCTTGGGTTGTTCCCGGGTGCCACAACCCCCCTCTTTTTGACGCGGAGGGCAGTTTAAATCAACCCCACTAAGGGAAAAAAAACCCCAATTGAAGATTAAACTTTAAAAAATTAATCGGCGCTTTTGGAGGTCAAGCCCAACCACCCTTTTGATAAATAAAATCTGCCCCTAGGATAAAGAAACCGCCCGGTCCTTGGCAAAAAAGAAAACCCCACCTCCAGGAAAATCCTTTAATTTTAAAATGGAAAAACCCTTTAAAAAAATTTAGGTGGAAAGGGGTTTGGGAGGGGGTCCAGGGAATTTAAATTTAAAAAAAGGGGCCGGTTGGCCGACAAGTCCTAAGGCCCGGGCAAAGGGGCTCAAAAAGAAAAAAAGGCTGAAAGAAATCCCCCCAAAGCCCAACCAAAATCAAGAAGGGGGGTTTGACACCCGTTTCCCCCAAAAGAAAAAAAAAAAAAACGGGCCGAAAACACCGAGGTGACCGCACTTTAAATCCCGGGAAAGCCAAAGCCCGCAAGGCCCGAAAAAAACCCCCGCCCTTTCCCGCTATGGGCCCCTGGGCAGAGGCAAAAGGCCAACCCGGTCTTTTCGCAACTTTCGCCGGGGGGCCTTTCTTGGAGGCAAAAACCCCCCGGGTTGGGGCGTTTTCCCGCCCCACCCACCTCGACACGTGGAAAAGCACGTTTGAAAAAATTGGACCAGGTTTGGGCCCCAAGCAAAAAAGCACACAACCGGAGGCCGAGAACCCCCGACCCTCCACTGTCTGACCACCCCCCTAAAAAACATAGCCGGGCGGGCGGGGGGGGAGGGGCAAAGATGACTCCAGAATCCCCCCCCTTGGGTCTGAGAACTGCACGCTTTCGCGAAACAATGCACACGAAAGCAGCTTTCCCCCAAAAATCGAAGGAACACCAGCCAAAAAAACCCAAACCTTTCAAAAACCCTTCTTCGGGAGAAAAGCCATTTCCGGATGACACAACGGGGTTTTCAGCTTTAGAAAAGGGGAGGGGCCAACGCTTGACGACTTCCTTGGGCGGGAAATGACCCTAGGCCCGCCAGGCTTCCCCCCCCTTTCCTTTCGAAAGATAAAACTTGTCCATGGGCCCCCCTCTCCCCGAGTCGAAAAGGGAAGAAACGATGAAAGTTTAAATCTCGATGGGAAAGAGTCCACCCAGGCATTACAGGCCAAGACAGAACTCAAGGGAACTCCCCAACGGGACCTCTTTCAAAAAAGGGGAAAAACCCGACGAAGCAATTCCCCCGCCCTGCATGCCGGGGGATCCACTAAGGGTTTAAAAGGCCAAACCCAAAACTTTAGAAAACTCCCCCCAGGGGCCATCCCATCGATCACCCGGGAGTTTTTGGGGTCATGGGGGGGGAGGGGTTAGGGAGCTTGGGAAAAGCTCACGAAAAAGAGCAGGTGAACCCCCCCAAGGGAAAATATAGGAAAAGGCAAACTGGGAGCCGAACCACAAGCAACCCCACCAGAAAGCCCTGCAGGGGTCAGGAAAAGGGCCTCAGGCCAGAGAGAACCCAGGGGGTCTCCGCCTGGGGGGCCCTCGACACATTAGGCGACAGTGCGAAAATTTGGCCCGCTGACCCGACCCGTTGGGGGTGGAACCCGGGAAGGGGCCCTGGAAAAAAAATCATCCAAACCTTAGACACACTCTCCAAAAATCCACGCCCTTTTCCCGATGGTTTTAAACCCCCGGGGCCCCGGGTTTACCCCGCCTTAAACGGGCCCAAACAGATGCCCCAAACGTGCAAGGGGCGGCCGGGCCCCGGGCACGAAACCCCCGGGGGGTTCAAAACTGCCAAAACCCCAAACCCCCTTCCCCAAACCCAAACCTTTCGTTTTACAAACAAACAACTCCTCACCAACCCCAGTAGGTCCCAAGGGCCAAAACCCCCCCGCCGTACCCCCGGGGGACAATTGCTTTCCCGCCGCAACCTCCGGGGGATTCAGAAAATTCCCCCCTCCGGGGGGTCACACCAAAGGACCTCAAAATAAATATCAACCTTTCCCCCTTCACCAGGGGGCAAATTCGCGAAAGGCCATCTCCGCAAAAAAAAAAAATTCTCAACAGGACACAGAAAAAACGACAAAATCCGGGTCCAAACGAACTAAAAAACCCCCAGCCTCCCCAGCCCCCGCCGACCACTTTAAAACCACCCAAAGAAAAACCCCAAATTTAACCAAAATTTCCAAGCGGATTGCCTTTGGTTTTTTTTTTTTTTTTTTTTTTTTTTTTTTTTTTTTTTTTTTTTTAATATAAAGTTTTAAAGATTTTTTTGGTTTTTTTAAAATTTTTTTTCCCTTTTTTAAAAAAATTTTAAATTTTTTTGTTTTTTTTTTTTTTTTTTTTTTTACTTTAAAACCAAGACACCTTGACGGGTAAAGGGCGGCCAACCTTGACCTACTAAACTGGAAAAAACCCCCCCGGGAACAACCAAAAAAGAAAATTTAAATTTTTTTTTTTTTTTTTTTTTTTTTTTTTTATTATAGGCAACCCCCGCTTTTGGGTACCCAATTGGGGAACCCCCCCCCCCCCCCCCACCAAAATGGGAAGCGTGGCCCAAACCCGGGGGTGGCTCAAAAATCAAAATCGAGCGATGGGATCAACGGGGGGCAGTTGGGGGGTAAAAAAAACCCCTCGGGGGAAACTGAGCAAAACTAATTTTTTTAAACAAACAAGCAAAAAAATTTAAATAAATCAAAAAAAGGCAGATATAAAAAGCAAATTAAAGGTAATTAACGGAAAAAAAATAACATGGAAGCAAAATGGGGTTTTAAAACCCAGTCTTTAGGAAAAATTTTAGACCCAAAGGGAAAACAAATTTTAAAAAAACCCCTGAAAAACAAACAAAACCCGATTAAAAAATTTTTTAATGAAAACAAAAGGGTTTTTTACCCAAAAGGGTGATTAAAAATTAGAAAAATTAAAAAGGAACACTTTTTCGTTTTGGGGGAAACCTTTTGCCCAACAAAGTAATTTTCACAGGGGAAAGCCAAAAACCCAAAAGACGGCCAACCTGACAGACGAAGGGTTTCCCGAGAAACAAAAAAAACCCCGAACAAAACTAGAAGACGGGGCCAAACCCTGACCCAAGCTGCCGGGGAAAAACCCGGGAAAGAAAGGAAATTTGGGGCCCAAAGGCCACCCAACAAAGCGGAAAACCAGGGCAAAAGCGAATCTCAGGCAAACCTGGCAGACAACGGGCGAAAAAAAAAAAAGTAACTGTTACTGGTCCCAAAACCCGGGACAGAACTAGGCCCCCCGACAGGACAGTAAAAAACCTCCAAATTTTAAAATTGGTAACAATAAAAAGGGGTAACGATTTGCCTTTGGTACATACGGAAATATAGAAAAGGGGAAAAGGGCATAAAAAAAAACCTCCATTTTACTTGGGAACAAAAGCAAGGGCGTAAAGGGTTTTGCTAGTAAAACAAAGGAAAATTTGTTTAAAACGAGAAGCAGTTTAAAAAACCTCCTTTTAAATTTGGTTTAAAAAATTTAAAAAGGAGTAACGTTAAATTAGCTACAAACGAACTAGTTTAGGCGACAAGAAAAAAAGAAACCCCTTATACTTGGAAACAAAAAAAGGAGTTTAAAGTTTAGCTAGGGTACATATGAACTAAATCGGGGGGGACAGGACAGTAAGAAACCTCCCGTTCACTTTGGGAACAATTAAAAGACGTAAACCCTTTAGCCAGCCTCAATTTTTATGTGTCTGCCAGGTTTTTGTTTTGTGTGTAGATCAACGGGCATTTGGATT
>JAQJVL010008870.1:0-18083 GCA_035578905.1 Stictocephala bisonia
CTGATTATTATGGGGCCTTGTACGTGTAAGAGTGGGTGGGGGGTCATACCACTGTACGTGTAAGGGTGGTCAGTGGGTCCAGACTTTTTACCAAACATTATCTTAACTCTTACCCCATGTTCAACATAATGGACCAGTTATAATCAACGCAGTTATAATAAACAAAATTATATAAACTAATTTTTTTTACTATATAATTGAGGTTTTAACACAACGTATTCTATTTATAAATGATTATAACAGTAGTTAAATGTCTCGCACATAACATACATACCATAACTGTAGTTATTTATTTATACCTGATATTGGCGTTCATTAATGGTAAGCATTAATGTCCCATTTCTATTAATATTTGTCAATTGATAAGTTGTTGTTTGTCCATTGTTTACAAAGAATGCAGAACACTCACCAGGCCCCATAATAAGACAAGTTTTCAATTGTGAGATAATGCTTCAACAAGTTTCTGCCAAAATAAAACACCGTAGTATGCAATATAATAGAAAGCTATGTTGTTTATTACAACTTTTGACTTTATGATGACTATTATAAATTTTTTCAGAACTTTTACTTTATCTTATTTATGTTACTTTATAGTAACTTATCTCAGGTTTTCCCAGATCATCGTAACTTATCTCAGGTTTTCTCAGATTACCGTAACTTATCTCAGGTTCTCTCAGATCAACGTAACTTATCGCAGGCAGGGTTTCTCAGATCACCGTAACTTACAGACTTTACTCAGTGCTAATGAAAATTTTGGTAATTTTCATCTTCTTTGCAGAGCAATCACCATCCACTCTTATATCAATATTTTCTGGCTATATGAAATAAAATCTAGTTTAAAGAATTGTTATGCTAAGGCAAGTAAAACAAGAATATGAGTTGTTTAATCATGAATTAAAATAATATACTGTCCAAAATGTATACTGAAAATTTACTTTATAACTTTATTAATAAAGGCATATTTCAAAATAAATAATATATATTCGGGCAGTTAAAAACAATTTTTTTTCTAATGCTCTCTTTTACTTTGTATAATTAAATGAGAGTTCAATTTAAGCATTAAATAATACAGTAACATTATTTCACATCTTCTTAAATTTTTAGGTTTTATAGATTCCTTTATTTTTAGAAAGGGGATTCATTTAAGGTGTTTAGACCGTAATTTCAGCTCTGTTTCTTTCTTTTGATCACTAGTCATAGAATTTAAAACATTTTCTAATCTTAATATAAGTATATAAAATCCAAAAACGATGTACTCACTCATCACCCAATCTCTAGAACAAATGTTTCAGAAACTTGAAGGGAAGTTAGCCTTTGTATCAGAGAACCACTAAGAAAGTAAGTATATCTTGAAATTCTATTCTTGGGGTGTAGGAACAGCCTCTCAAACTTTACGTTTCTCCATAAAAGTAACAGTGGCATTATGTAATAATTTATTTCAAACAGCCGATACAAAAAAACATGAACATGACACAAAAGGTTTACCAATATGATTTCCATTGTGAAATGTTTAAGGTCATTTCTACTTATTCAGACATGATTACACTAATTTGTATGCGCCTAAAATAGACTTTTAGGGTTTTCTAGTCTGTAGAACGTTGTTATATTGGAGAACGGCAGCAGGCTAACCCTTTGTATTGACGTGATGGTTTAGAAAGAACCACGGAGAGAAGAGTAAGCAAGCGTCGAGAACCACCAGTAGCGAAGCTATCGGCTAGTGTACACATAAATAAGAGTTGCAATATAAATTAGATAAACAGATTGAAGTAAAAATAACAGCAAATAATATATAGGTATATGAATTTGAACTAACCCCATTGACTCAGATACACTAACACCTCTCTCCCCAACCCTGAACTCAGAGTCTGTATTCTGCACCCCAATTTTTTTCACAAAACCCACTGTTATATGTGATCAACGAACTTCTTGACAGTATTTGTCAGTGTTTTGTTAAAATAAACACACAATGCCTTTGTTTGTAACTGCAGTTTATGGTAGTCATAGATACATTTAATTTAAAAAGTAGGTAATTTATTTTGAGAAATATCCTATTTTACTTAAATCTCAGTATATAAGTTTTAATTAGTTTAATTGTATAATTATGAATTTGTCTTTATTACAAATATTTTCTCTACTACATTATTTGATACAATTGTTAAATATGTGTAAAACTAAGTACTTACTACAAAACATGGACTAGTATGTTCAAGATTAATTGGTACTTCATTATAAAAGACAATTATTACAAATTTTTAAATTCAAAGTAATAGAAATAGAGTTCATAAATTTCTCAAAGGGAATCATTAATTTATTTCAACTCGTCAACTGTATTTAAATATTAAGTATTAGGATAATGAATAAGCCATTTTAAAGGTAATATAGGTATAATAATATATATAATTATTCTTATTCAAATTATAATTATCTTACCCAATTAAATATTGATAGTAAGATTTATTTATATCAAAACTAAAACAAAAAACTTTATTTTGGAAGTAACAACTATAAATCATAAACAAACAAGACGAAGTATAAAACAAGTCCAGACATATTTTGTACAGAAAAAAAAGCAACCACCCATACATTTTAAAATATAAGACAACTAATACCAAATTAACACACACATCACTCATACATATGAAGTATTCAAGGCTATAAAGGGATGAAAAACCTTCAATGAAATCTTAAATTGACATTTCACAAATATATGTAAGTGCTATATATATTTTCACACTAATGAATAAGATTACTTAAAAAATGTCTTGATATTTCCCATGTTAAGTAGGTAATATGCGAGACAAATACTATGAATTTTGCCTCCTCTTTCACAAAGGATCTGCACCGTCAAGTCCTGCTTGCCTGTTTGACACCGGAAATGACGGCCAGCGTACACTACAGGAAAGGATCAAACTGAAGTCCCAGACTCTCGCAATGATATAAAACACAATGTTTAGGGTAGGTTATAATGAAAAGTCTTAAAGGTTTCATTCTAGGCATTCACGGATAAAACTCAATTAAAATAAAATTACAAACTTATACATTTAAAATACAGTAATATATAAATTTCTGCTAATTTTGTTTACTGAAATCGTTCGTAATGGATTTTTCTCTTGAGTATCATAAATATTATTTCATGATTTATAATTTATATTTGTGATCATGCTTGTGTACTAATCGCAACTATAACTCGAATGGCACTTCTTCTATATATATATATATATACACACACACACACACACACTGTACTAGGGGACACCCCAGCACGCTTCGCGTGCCAACCACGACTCTCACTGCGCTCGATACACCTCAGCCTTCGGCCTCGGCATGTAACTTTCGACTAAAAGTAATAGTAGATTAACCGCATAGTGTTAAATCACAATATTAAATTTATTTACAGTATTTCACTTACATTAATTGCGTTGCAATCTATTTATTAGTATAAATACCCAATGGTATTGCTTAGCCTATTTCAAATGTGTTCATTTCATTTTTTTTGTTTAGGAGCTGAAAGTTAAACTTTTAATGCATCAATAGTATAATGTCAAACATACTAAATAAAAATATATGCTTATTTACAAAACAGATGTTATTAATTTACTAAAATCAACCTAATGTTATTCTTATGGAAAAAGGAAATTTTTAGGGCTGTTTGTTTCCCTTACGAATGGAATTTCGAACAACCCTTCCTTAGTGCGCCTCTAGGGCATAATATAAACATATGTACTAAATTTCATGTCTCTATCTTTTATAATTGTTGCTGGGCGATGTTGACTCAGTCAGTCAGTGAGAGAATCACGACTTGTCTTTTTATATATTTAGATTAGTTTAAACGAACAGATCACTCCTTTAGGTACTTTGGTTTTCAACAAATTAATTATTTTGGATTAATTTTCCAGGAAAAATGTATAGTTATATAATATTTTCAACCAAAGTGTAATCTTTGCATAGTTTATATGCCGTAGTATGAATTCAAAGGAAGTATTCCATTATATTATTGTGCAGGGTTATATATGTTTTGTATTTTTTTATACCTATAATAGTATAACTTTTATGAATCATGATTTCTGACGTAGTTAAATTATATAAGATATATTTATTTGTTCACTAGATGGTCCCGGGCAAGATTTCAGTATAAAATCTATTATAAGTGATATTTCATAAGCTCCTAGTTAACAAGGTAACGTTTCTCAACATAATTCAATGTAGGCTATACGAACAGGATGGGACAACTATCATCATGATCGTTTCCGGTTACCTGCTAAAATTAATCACTCCAATAATTGTACTATTTATATGCTTATATTTTAATACACTATGTTGTGTAAGAGTCGCCTTTTTTAATTTCTACCAACACATTAAGACATTATGTTATATTTAAGAAGTTCCTTTTAAATATTTATCCAATTGTTTGTATTTATTTCTTCAATTTTTAGTAACACGTAGTTAAGTTTTCTCATCACTGCTCCATATTCCTTTCATGTAACCTACAGTTGTGAATCAGGTTACATTTAAACATACTACGCCCAGTAGACATAATCGAAGTCCTTCGTTTGTATCTTGATGATGCATAAAAAATGTTTTTCCGTTTCATCTAAATAAATTGTTCGTTGTTGTCTTAAAAGGAATGCTTTATTCTGCCCCTAGGGCATCCTTAAACACCTGCCCTTCATGAACGTATTTGAGCCGTTACAAGCCCTTATATCTGCCCCTAGGGCATCCTTAAACACCTGCCCTTCATGAACGTATTTGAGCCGTTACAAGCCCTTATATCTGCCCCTAGGGCATCCTTAAACACCTGCCCTTCATGAACGTATTTGAGCCGTTACAAGCCCTTATATCTGCCCCTAGGGCATCCTTAAACACCTGTCCTTCATGAACGTATTTGAGCCGTTACAAGCCCTTATATCTGCCCCTAGGGCATCCTTAAACACCTGTCCTTCATGAACGTATTTGAGCCGTTACAAGCCCTTATATCTGCCCCTAGGGCATCCTTAAACACCTGTCCTTCATGAACGTATTTGAGCCGTTACAAGCCCTTATATCTGCCCCTAGGGCATCCTTAAACACCTGTCCTTCATGAACGTATTTGAGCCGTTACAAGCCCGTCCAATTTACATTTTAGTCTTACTTTGATTTAATTTATGCAAATAGCCTTTCCGAAAAGGAATTTTAATTTAGAAAACCTCTAAAACCCAAAACTTGCTTTGTGTCACAAACATTACAGTTTACAATACTGTAAATTCAACTTTTTAATCTTATTTGTACGTATTAAATTAAATTACATTTCATTTTTAATTCTTCTACATTTTATTTTTAAATAGCTCTATCAAACTATATGTTATACGTTTTTTAATTCGATTACATAAATAACATAACAAAACTGTACAATGGGTGATAAGTTATTGATTTAATAATAATCTTCTATTGTTATAGAAAGATTATTATTATATTATATTATATTATTATAATGTTATAATATTATTATTATAATGTTATTATAATGTTATTAGCATTAAGCTAAAATAACATTTTAATGAAGAAATATTATGAAAATTCAGTCACAAGATTTATGGAAATCCCCTTTGCAAGTTAGCATGAAACCAATTCATAATCAGAGAAGGTCAAATATTAAAGAATGCTATGGTATTCCAATACATAAAATATATCATATCTACAAACAAGCTAAGTTATTACGACTGGTTTTCAACATGACAAAACATTTTAGCATTCAGATAAATGTAACAATCAGAAGAAGTACGAGATAAATTCCCCATCAAGTTTGTGATGGCTCAGATTTATCACGACAATGACGAGATCTGAGTTGGGACAAAGCTCTTGTCTGGCACCAGATTTACGCCTTTCACCCATTATTCTTCCTTTACGTATCTTGTTTTAGTAAAAACATTTCGATCTATATCAGTTGTTAATGTGTCAATACTTGTCTTTCAGATACTCAAATCAAGTCAGATAAATTGTATTTAAAATCTCTATCAAGGAAACAGGTTGTATTAATCATTTTTTATTCTCAGTTGCAAATACCTTAGAGAATATTTTTTATACTTTTTATAAAATATACTGAAGCCTTAATAAAATAAACTAAATTGGGAGGTATACCATATTTATTTAATGGTAACTATTTTATTACGCGAGTTATCAGCTTAAAATCTGCTGCTTTTAAAGAGAGAAGCTTAAAATATAATCCTCTAGTTAGCATTCCATTATTAGGGGTGAATTAGAATCATTGTATTGTAATTACATTTACGCAGCTTACAATACTTAGTGAAAAAATTCCTTCCGGTGTGTTTTTACGTAAAACGTAATTCATATTTGCATTTTTATAACTTTTATTTAAACACGAACATCATCATGTTCCCCAATGTAACAAATCATTGTAACAATAGTGATTTTTGCTTAGTAGTTCTACCTGTTGTATAGTAATACTTTGCTTAAACGTGGAATTCATCTTAATTTGATGATTTTATCATCTTGATTCGTCAAATAGTATCTCTACAGTGAAGACCAATGTTTAAAATAATATTATCAAAAGAACATCTCGTTCCATTTATCGATATGTAATATAATCAGTGAGATATGATAAGGAAAACAACATTTTGCAGAAAGGGGTGTTGATAAAGGGGAAAAGGATGTGCTGAAGTTGACAGAAAGGAAATTGAATGAAGTCCTTTAGACAGAAATCGATTTAATACAATGGTACGAAATTACGTATGAAAGTATTGTTTTGTTTCATGGCTTGTTTCAATAACTTATGAAACAGTTAAATAATAAATACATATTCCATGTTACGATTACAAACAACAAATTTGTTTTAAGTGTAATATTATATTATATCATTTATATTGTCTTCTAGCCCTGATATACATATTACCAACAATTAATAATAAGCTAGTTTTTTAATTTTAAAAAACCATGTTTATAACGTTTTTAGATGTCTTTCAGTATTATTAGCAAAATATAAGTTTCTAACAACAAACTATAACATTTCTGCATTAAAACGTAGTCGTGATAGTACAAAATAAATGCTTTATAAACTGTTTTTACAGTATGTTTATTTTGTTGTTATTTTTAAATTACATGCATTGTTGCCATTTCTATTTATCTCTCCCTGCAACTTTTGTTTGCCATATTATATGAAACATAACATGTATAAACATGGGACAATTACAATGACAAAAACAATAAATAAATAATGCGTGAACACTTTTATCTTATTTACGATTATTAATTACTAGCTGTCTTATGACGTTTACTTTACGTAGCTAGAGCATTAACTTAAATACATATTATATTAACAATAGCAATACGACATAAATTTCAATTTAATTTTAATATTCAATTTACATATTCTTAAAATGATAGTTTAATGCCTTCCTCTTTCAAAATCAGATCTCTATCGCCTTCTTACACACCCAAAAGACCCTCAATAGTCTTTCATATAGCAATTATATTTAATTTACTTGTAATATTTGCAAACTAATTACATGTCTAGCCTCCTGCTCAAACCTTTTGTTAATTCACTATCGAAAACTTTTCAGCCCATTAAGGGCACTAATATACGCCTTTATCAGCTTGTCTTTGTTAAGGGGTAACTTTCTGTAAAGGGTTCTTCTTCCCTCATACTTCTAACTGAAACTATTTGAAACTACAATACAAACTCCCAACTATCACATTATTCTAGCTTTGGTAATTTGAACTCACGTCCAAATAGGAATTAACACATTCATTGTGATGTCGAGTTTCAAAAATGAGAGAGTTATCTTAGAGTTTATGGTAATGTTTATCAATACAGTTGTAAAGTTAAACCATAGCAATTATGATAAGTTATGATCAGTGATTTAGTTCATAATAAGTGGCAGAAAGTTCTGTTACTTACTATTGCCTACTCCTTGGTCCAGATCAGAAACTCTTGGAGTACAAGAGAAAAGACTCTGAATTCCTTCCAGCATCTTACTGTTCCAGTGGACTACGTCTATGTTCGTGGTACATAGAGAGCCAAGCTACTTTGTGATCTAGAACCTTCACAAAGTAAAGGACATTGGACCACCTAGTTTACACTGGCAAGTATCTCACCATGGACTTTGGTCAAGGTCATGTGTAAGCCGTCCAATCTGCACTCTGGAGTCAGTTCAGCTTCTGAGATAAACGTGACCCGATGCCTACAGTGTCTTGCATTTATTTGGTGTCGTGTATTACGCATCCGAGCAGTTTTTGCCAATATTAATTACATACATATTCGTCGTGTCATATATTTTGACTAACTGAACATTATATGTTACTGTAGTAGTAAATTAAATATCTAAAACTATAACCCATAAACTAAATGGTAACTTCATAATACATAACTCGTTCCAAAAAGATAGGCGCAAAATAAAACCATCATTACATAACATATAAAATAACATTATAAAAACATTTCAAGTTTATTTAAAATTCAAAAAGTCACACAATACTAATTAACTAAAGACAGATAAAATGTTTAACTTAAAGGAAGTGCTCTGACGTACAAGTTGCACATTGTTAAACCTTAACATGAGAGAAGCCAGAGGCATCTCTTCTAGTGACGACTTCACACAACTACGGGAAACGGAAACTACGGAAACTTGAGTCAAAGCTTTCTGGTAAATTAATCCAACTGGAGCGTGAACGGCTCCTTGCTCAAGTAAGTTCGATATTGATTGATTGTATGAGCAAAGTTTATTTATATTTTTAATTAGAGATCGATTGTACAAACAGAAAAATATACTATGTATGAGTTACTACCTTTTTACTATAAAAATGTTGATTTCTATCTACGTTGTGTAATTATTAATTTTTAAGAAACAAAATACAATATTCTTTGAATTGATTTTTAATAATTATATTATTTATGAAAATTAAAAATGATTCATCACAATTCTATAACTGTACTAACATATTTAACACATGCGTTTGGTTCTTTCAACAAAGTGAACATATCTAGTAAATAACTCTAGAAAATTTTTCCAAGGTGTTATATTAACTGTTCTTTTAATTAATGTTCAATACCACTGTATGTGTAAGGGTGGTCGGTGGGTCAGTACCACTGTACGTGTAAGGGTAGTCGGTGGGTCCAGACTTTAACCAAACATTGACTTAACTTTTACCTGAAGTTCAACATAATGGACCATAATACCATTACTGTAGTTATTTATTTATACCTGATATTGGCGTTCATTAATGGTAAGCATTAATGTCCCATTTCTATTAATATTTGTCAATTGATAAGTTGTTGTTTGTCCATTGTTTACAAAGAATTTAAAGCCTCAGAACACTCACTAGACCTCATAATAAGACAAGTTTTCAATTGTGAGATAATGCTTCAACAAGTTTCTGCCAAAGTAAAACACCGTAGTATGCAATATAGTAGAAAGCTTTGTTGTTTATTACAACTTTTGACTTTATTATGACTATTCCTTTTTAGAACTTTAACATTATCTTATTTATGTTACTTTATCGTAACTTATCTCAGGTTTTCTCAGATCACCGTAACTTATCTCAGGTTTTCTCAGATCACCGTAACTTATCTCAGGTTTTCTCAGATCACCTTAATTTATCTCAGGTTTTCTCAGATCACCGTAACTTATTTCAGGTTTTCTCAGATCACCGTAATTTATCTCAGGTTTTCTCAGATCACCGTAACTTATCTCAGGTTTTCTCAGATCACCATAACTTATCTCAGGTTTTCACAGATCATCGTAACTTATCGCAGGTTTTCTCAGATCACCGTAACTTACAGGCTTTACTCACTGCTAATGAAAATTTTGCTAATTTTCATCTTCTTTGGAGAGCAATCACCATCCACTCTTATATCATTATTTTCTGGCTATATGAAATAAAATCTAGTTTCATATATCTAGTATCATTTAAACATATGACGCCCAGTAGATATAATCGAAGTCCTTCGTTTGTATCTTGATGATGCATAAAAAATCAAAAAATAGGAAAAGATGTTTTCCCGTTTCATCTAAATAAATTGTTTGTTGTTGTCTCAAAAGGAAGGCTTTAGATCTGCCCCTAGGGCATCCTTAAACACCTGCCCTTCATGAACGTATTTGAGCCGTTACAAGCCCTTAGATCTGCCTCTAGGGCATCCTTAAACACCTGCCCTTCATGAACGTATTTGAGCCGTTACAAGCCCTTAGATCTGCCCCTAGGGCATCCTTAAACACCTGTCCTTCATGAACGTATTTGAGCCGTTACAAGCCCTTAGATCTGCCCTAGGGCATCCTTAAACACCTGCCCTTCATGAACGTATTTGAGCCGTTACAAGCCCTTAGATCTGCCCCTAGGGCATCCTTAAACACCTGCCCTTCATGAACGTATTTGAGCCGTTACAAGCCCTTAGATCTGCCCCTAGGGCATCCTTAAACACCTGCCCTTCATGAACGTATTTGAGCCGTTACAAGCCCTTAGATCTGCCCCTAGGGCATCCTTAAACACCTGCCCTTCATGAACGTATTTGAGCCGTTACAAGCCCTTAGATCTGCCCCTAGGGCATCCTTAAACACCTGCCCTTCATGAACGTATTTGAGCCGTTACAAGCCCTTAGATCTGCCTCTAGGGCATCCTTAAACACCTGCCCTTCATGAACGTATTTGAGCCGTTACAAGCCCTTAGATCTGCCCCTAGGGCATCCTTAAACACCTGCCCTTCATGAACGTATTTGACCCGTTACAAGCCCTTAGATCTGCCCCTAGGGCATCCTTAAACACTCACCCTTCATGAACGTATTTGAGCCGTTACAAGCCCTTAGATCTGCCCCTAGGGCATCCTTAAACACTTGCCCTTCATGAACGTATTTGAGCCGTTACAAGCCCTTAGATCTGCCCCTAGGGCATCCTTAAACACTCACCCTTCATGAACGTATTTGAGCCGTTACAAGCCCGTCCAATTTAAATTTTAGTCTTACTTTGATTTAATTCATGCAAATAGCCTTTCCGAAAAGGAATTTTTAATTTAGAAAACCTCTAAAACCCAAAACTTGCTTTGTGTCACAAACATTACAGTTTACAATACTGTAAATTTAACTTTTTAATATTATTTGTACGTATTAAATTAAATTACATTTCAATTTTAATTCTTCTACATTTTATTTTTAAATAGCTCTATCAAACTATATGTTATACGTTTTTTAATTCGATTTCATTAATAACATAACAAAACTGTACAATGGGTAATAAGTTATTGATTTAATAATAATAATAATCTTTCTAAAACAGCATTAAGCTAAAATAACATTTTACTAACGAAATATTATAAAAATTCAGTCACAAGATTTATGGAAATCGCCTTTGCAAGTTCGCATGAAACCAATTCATAATCAGAGTAGGTCAAATATTAAAGAATGCTATGGTATTCCAATACATAAAATGAATTATATCTACAAACAAGCTAAGTTATTACGACTGGTTTTCAACATGACAAAACATTTAAGCATTCAGATAAATGTAACAATAAGGAGAAGTACGAGATAAATTCCCCATCAAGTTTGTGATGGCTCAGATTTATCACGACAATGACGAGATCTGAGTTGGGACAAAGCTCTTGTCTGGCACCAGATTTACGCCTTTCACCCATTATTCTTCCATTATGTATCTTGTTTTAGTAAAAACATCTCGATCTATATCAGTTGTTAACGTGTCAATACTTGTCTTTTAGATACTCAAATCAAGTCAGATAAATTGTATTTAAAATCTCTATCAAGGAAACAGGTTGTATTAATCATTTTCTATTCTCAGCTGCAAATACCTTAAAGAATATTTTTTATACTTTTTATAAAATATACTGAAGCCTTAATAAAATAAACTAAATTGGGAGGTATACCATATTTATCTAATGGTAACTATTTTATTACGCGAGTTATCAGCTTAAAATCTGCTGCTTTTAAAGAGAGAAGCTTAAAATAAAATCCTCTAGCTAACATTCCATTATTAGTGTGAATTAGAATCATTCTACTGTAATTACATTTACGCAGCTTACAATACTTAGTGAAAAATTCCTTCTGTTGTGTTTTTACGTAAAACATAATCCATATTTGCATTTTCTTAACCTGTATTTAAACACGAACATCATCATGTTCCCCAATGCAACAAATCATTGTAACAATAGTGATTTTTGCCTAGTAGTTCTACCTGTTGTATAGTAATACTTTGCTTAAACGTGGAATTCATCTTAATTTGATGATTTTATCATCTTGATTCGTCAAATAGTATCTCTACAGTGAAGACCAATGTTTAAAATAATATTATCAAAACAACATCTCGTTCCGTTTGTCGATATGTAATATAATCAGTGAGATGTGATAAGAAAAACAACATTTTGCAGAAAGGGGTGTTGATAAAGGGGAAAAGGAAGTGCTGAAGTTGACAGAAAGGAAATTGAATGAAGTCCTTTAAACAGAAATCGATTTAATACAATGGTACGAAATTACGTATGAAAGTATTGTTTTGTTTCATGGCTTGTTTCAATAACTTATGAAACAGTTAAATAATAAATACATATTCCATGTTACGATTACAAACAACAAATTTGTTTTACGTGTAATATGATATTATATAATTTATATTGTCTTCTAGCCCTGATATACAAATTACCAAAAATTAATAAAAAGCTAGTTTTAATTTGTTAAAAACCATTTTTATAATGTTTTTGATATCTTTCAGTATTATTAGCAAAATATAAAGTTTCTAACAACAAATTATAACATTTCTGCATTAAAACTTAGTCGTGGTAGTACAAAATAAATGCTTTATAAACTGTTTTTACAATATGTTTATTTTGTTGTTATTATTAAATTACGTGCATTGTTGCCATTTCTATTTATCTGTCAGCGCAACTTTTGTTATAAACATGTATAAACATGGGACAATAACAATGACAAAAACAATAAACAAATAATGTGTGAACACTTTAATCTTTTCTAAGATTATTAATTACCAGCTATCTTATGACGTTTACTACCGAACTGCAGTTAGCATTAACGTAAATATATATTATATTAAAAATAGCATAAGACATACATTTCAATTTTATTTTAATTTTCAATTTACATATTCCTAAAATGATAATTTAATGCCTTCCTCTTTCAAAAGCAGATCTCTATCGGCTTCTTATACACCCAAAAGACCCTCTTTAGTCTTTCATATAGCAAGTATATTTAATTTACTTGTAATATTTTCAAACTAATTACATGTCTAGCCTCTTGCTCAAACCTTTTGTGAATTCACTATCGAGAACTTTTCACCCCATTAAGGGCACTAATAAACGTCTTTATCAGCTTGTCTTTGTTAAGGGGTAACGTGCTGTAAAGGGTTCTTCTCCCCTCATACTTCTAACTGAAACTATTTGAAACTACAATACAAACTCCCAACTATCGCATTATTCTAGCTTTGGTAATGTGAACTCACGTTCAAATAGGAATTAACACATTCATTGTGATGTCGAGTTTCAAAAATGAGAGAGTTATCTTAGAGTTTATGGTAGTGTTTATCAATACAGTTGTAAAGTTAAATTTAACCAATCAGATAAGTTATGATCAGTGATTTAGTTCATAATAAGTGGCAGAAAGTTCTGCTACTTATTATTGCCTACTCCTTGGTCCAGATCAGAAACTCTTTGAGTACAAGAGAAAAGACTGAATTCCTTCCGTCATCTTACTGTTCCAGTGTACTACGTCTATGTTCGTGGTACATAGAGAGCCAAGCTACTCTGTGATCTAGAACCTTCATAAATTAAAGGATATTTGGCCGCCTAGTTTACACTAGCAAGTATCTCACCATGGACTTTGGCCAAGGTCATGTGTAAGTCATCCAATCTGCACTCTGGAGTCAGTTCAGCTTCTGAGATAAAGGTGAGCTGGTGCCTACAGTGTCTTGCACTTGGTGTCGTGTATTACGCACCCGAGCAGTTTTTGCCAATATTAATTACATACATATTCGTCGTGTCATATATTTTGACTAACTGACATTATGTGTTATTGTAGTAGTAAATTAAATATCTAAAACTATAACCCAAACTAAATGGTAACTTCATAATACATAACTCGTTCCAAAAAGATGGGCGCAAAATAAAACCATCATTATATAACATATAAAATAACATTATAAAAACATTTCAAATTTACTTCAAATTCAAAAACTCACACAATACTAATTAACCAAAGACAGATAAAGTATTTAACTTAAAGGAAGTGCTCTGACGTACAAGTTGCACATTGTTAAACCTTAACATGGGAGAAGCCAGAGGCATCTCATCTAGTGACGACTTCACACAACTACGGGAAACGGAAACTACGGAAACTTGAGTCAAAGCTTTCTGGTAAATTAATCCAACTGGAGCGTGAACGGCTCCTTGCTCAAGTAAGTTCGATATTGATTGATTGTATGAGCAAAGTTTATTTATATTTTTAATTAGAGATCGATTGTACAAACAGAAAAATATACTATGTATGAGTTACTACTTTTTTACTATAAAAATGTTCATTTCTATCTACGTTGTGTAATTATTAATTTTTAAGAAACAAAATACAATATATTTCGAATTGATTTTTAATAATTATATTATTTTTGAAAATTAAAAATGATTCACAATTCTATAACTGTTCTAACATATTTAATATATGCGTTTGGTTCTTTCAACAAAGTGAAAATATCCAGTAAATAACTCTAGCAAATATTTCCAAGGTATTATATAAACTGTTCTTTTAAATTATTTGTTTTAATTTTTATCATTCATATGAATAACTAAACTTGTACTAAAGAAACTAACTTTAAGAACTATTTTTAATGTTTTAGAAACAAAAACAAAACAATCATTCTTGGCATATTTTAATGAGTGAAAGAAAATGATTTTGGTCAAATTCATAAATTTTAACTATGAAATTTATTCTTCATGTTTTTTTCAGGTGAGTTGGATTGCAAACGACCAAATATTTCAATATATCGTAAGTGAATTACTTATTCAGTTGTTATTTTTCTTAATTTTTAATTGATATTTTACTCGATTCCTCTGAATCTTAATATTTTTCTATACTTTTACAAACAACGTTAAACAACTGAGTAAAATGTTAATATCTATATTTTGTACACACAGGTTTTAGGGTTTTATTTAAGAGAATGGATGAGCCAATTTGTAGTTCCTTCTTTATCTACTTTCGTTACATCCGTCAGTAGAAGAGGTCAACATTATACTCTGTCTAATCCACACATTTAACTATAATAATCGTCTATCTCCAACTGTAACATCAACCAGCTTCATCAACTTATTTTAACAAATACCTAATAATGTAAAGGCAAATGTAGCTTGGCTTTCCCCTGTAAAGATTTTCCTATTTGAGTTTATATATGGACTTATGCAATAATTTTCAAAGTGTATAACTATTCACAATGTTTACTTGAACATCAACAATTAAAAATCCTATAATTCACTACCATTACTTTTTTTCCGTTATACACTACCACTTGATAAATATTATTTTGCTCTAAAAACTGCTCACCATCCATTTTTTCGTCCACTGTGGTATTTCTTATCCGCTGGCCTACAACTTACACACGGAGAGGGCATACGGTGGTAAGCCAATCATTGGATTTGCCAATTTATGATCAACTTTAGTAGCCACATAACCTAACCTAACCTAACCGTAATTGTTATAAAAATTAGTGGTATTAAAGTAACAGGAAAAGTGTTGGTAGTGAATTCACGAAAAGGGTCCATGGAGCGAACAAATTATAAATGTAAATAATGTAACAAGTACATTAACAAACGTTCATGAGTAAATTAACAAATTCATAGTTAGTAGACATTATTTTTACTAGCAAATATTGTATATTTTATGTAATTGAAATAGTTTAAAATAAATAATATTTAAATGTTATCTTAATTACTAAAACAATTTCTGATAAACAGGTATGAAAATACTAAAAAGATGGTTCCCTTTAGTTTACAATATTACTACAAACACTGTACATATCGATTGTTTAGGTGTTAAAAAATGTGAACCTATGAACATTTAATAATTTTGTATTTATTTTTTTATGTATTTTGTAAATATTTTACAAAATATATTTGAAAGTATTCTATTTAAATAACATATTATTTTCATCTACTTCTTAATTTTCTTGTTCATGGAATATAACTTTCCCACTGGAAATATTAAAAGTCTTGAGGTAATTTTTAATATTTGCTCCTTCCAAAATAAAAAAAAAAAAATAAAAACTCACTCAACACACTGTAGTTTAGTGAGCTGAGTTTACTACGACAGAAACCTCATACTTTACACTTCAATAAATAAAATGTAATTATTTACTCCGAAATCATCACGACGAAAACACAGAAATAACCATCTATGACCTTATTTCACTGGTAAAAATTTCAATCATAGGAAACCTTATGTAAACAAATGTTTAATTCACCACAAAGTGTTGTTTTTAGCCTGAATGTCCAATAAACGGAATACGAGTGTAAACTCATTCTAGACAAAACTAGACGATGTAGCTGCAGTGCTACATCTACATAATAGTCTACCCCACAAAACGTTATCATTGAATCAAACGTTGAAAGGTATCATGGGAACATCACAGTTATGGAATAATTTAATATTAACAGTTAACAGAAGTTTACTTTTTATATTTAAATGTTAACTCTCCAAACTGTTTTTAAAAAGCCACTTTATACATGTGTGTGTTGTAATTACGAGGGCTATATAATATGAGAGATTATATTTAACATGATTAAAAGTCCTTTTCTTATAAATATGTATGAGTACAGTATACATTTTTAATGTTAAGAAAAGCAGATAAATATTTATACTTTAGTATTTTTTCTTTTAATTTTTTTCCCTTTATTTGCCAGTCACAGTACTGCAGCTCGTGCAATAATTTTATCGAATGAGTGAAGTACCAACCGTCAGCTAGGCTTGGGGGTTAAAACCGGGTAAATTTACCTTCGCAGTCCAAATTCCAAACCACTGTGCATCCACAATGACAACTTGTTACAGCTAACTTAGTGGTTAAGTTACATTTAAGTGCTCATATTTAGCAATAGTTGTACTGGATCATTATATAGTTGCTAATTAGGTGAACGTGCCTTTACATTCAGACTCCTTGATTTGGTTAATTAATTGTAGTTTAGGCAGGAACCAAGTTGTGGGGCTTGTGAAACTTTAAACACATTAAAGCCAAACTTAAATTTATTTTATCTTTTTTTTAACTTACACAACCCTACTTAACAAAACAAACTATGTATAGGAAATTTATATAGCCCATTTCTCAAACTGTTAAACTACAAAATGACTATTAACTCAATTTTGGTATTAAGATAAACGGATGTATATCTTTTAAAATTCTGTCAAATGAAGGTACCAAATTAAAAATTTGATATTTTAATAGTACTGAACTAATACGTGGATGCGGACCCTGCTCAATACTACAGTCTCCTTCAGAGTGAGTAAATTATAAATTATAAACACTAACGATCGAAGGCAAGTTTATAAGATGTTAACTACTGTTACAATTGAGATGTTAAATATATTTTTAAAGTTTTGTTGCTTCTCATATTATTAAATAATGAAAATTGAAAATACCTTAATAGAAGGGTACAAACATCTATGTCGCTGAGAACAGACAGGCCGAGACCAAAAACATTAAGTGTGAAAACGACATGTGGAGTTGACTGCGCACAAGCCCACGCAGTTTCTCAACTGAAGGCACCCGCAAAAAATATATAACTGTAATTTCATTTACTTAATGTGAGGCGAAGCTAGGTTGGTAGTTTTACACTTGTTCGCATATTAATTGATTTTTTTAAATATAATATTTAAAATCATACTACTTAAACTAAAATATTCGATTATAGTACATATCAGAACATCATATTCGAAAAGAAATCATATTAAAACATATAGCCATGAAATCATCTAAAATTATTTTACAATCTAACATTGTATCATTCATATTTATTTGTGAGGTTTAAAAGATTATATTTGATATAAATTCCAACACAGGTACTTCCCATGCCATAATATCAACAGGCTGGGTGTATAAGAGAATATT
>JAQJVL010008871.1:0-18080 GCA_035578905.1 Stictocephala bisonia
TAACATATAACTAAACAGGATCATCTCCTTTGGTTGTCCTTGTGTAGATAACTTGCGCATGGTGCTTGATCACTTGTTTGATAAGACCTGAAAACATAATAGAACCGTTATTATTGCGATTAAAATTAACTTTTAAGATTTTCCTACGTTACGTGTATCAGTTTTGATTAAAAATTGATAATGAATCATCATATATTAATTTCTGTACACTTTTTCCTTCATACATAAGTCAGCTGTAAAAGCTTCACTCTTAGTCCACAGTCTAGGCACAGATAATACATAACCTAAATGTTATTAATTAAATCAACAAACTTGAAATGTGACTATTTACAAATTTGAAGGTGGCCTATTAGGAGAACAACAAGAGGTAAACAATCTTCAACTATTTTTCACATAGCAGATTATCAACCATCAACATTACTTAATATTGTCACTTAAATTTAACAGCCATGCAGTAGACAAATCTATGAAAGCAAACAATTTCTGTAATTTGTTTTTATTACAAACTAAGTGTTTGATGAATTTTAAAAATTACTGTATCTTTTGTAAACAAAATTATGAAATTTCCAGCACTATATGCAGAACAAGGGATGTAGTTAATTCCCTTTTCAAACAATCTATATCAAACTATATTTGTTGTGTATTATCTCTGTGTTATGAATTCATAATATTTATTTAACCCTCCCGCTGTTAGTTGTCGAATTCGCGACAGCAATGCCGATATTATGAGTGTTAGTTGTCGGAAAAACGACAACTACGTAGCGCTTCGGTAAAACTGCCAAATTGTTGTTTGCCAATCATGTCAAATTTACGTTTGTTTTATGGTCTCCGTTGCATTGGTAAAGGCCTAGAAGCAGGCAAGCTACTTTGTGCCATGCTAAATCTCCCTCCGCCTAGCACTGCACGAAGTAGGTACACCTAAGTTTTGTCAAAAGGATTGAAGGCTGTTGCAGAAGATTCTATGATAAATGCAACAAAAGAAGCAATAGTTGAAAATGACAACAATCCTGACATTAGTGTAGCTTTCGATGGGAGTTGGCAGAAGAGGGGTTACAAATAAAAAAAATGGATACGGAGCCGCTTGTAGTATGGATACTGGTAAGGTTGTGGATGTAGAGGTGATGTCGAAGTTCTGTAGTGGATGTACAAAGATCAAAGATCAGTCTAATAAAGTAAATCATGAACAGTACTGTCTAAAGAATTATAGCGGTAGCAGTGGCAGCATGGAGGTTGAAGCGGCTGTCAAAATCTGGAGTCGCCCAGAAGTAACAAGAGGAGCACATTATATAAATTTTTTAGGGGATGGTGACTAAGGCATTCAATGCAGTAAATGAAATAAACCCTTATAATAAACCAATCCTAAAATTAGAATGTGTTGGCCATGTTGAAAAACGTATGGGCACTAGGCTAAGGAAACTAAAGCAACAATATGGCAGCACCCCGCTTGATGATGGAAAACCATTGAAAGGGCCTGGTCGTTTGACTGATAAGGTGATTGATGAACTCCAAGCCTTTAATGGTAAAAGTATAAGGGACAACTGCAATGACTTGACAGCCATGCATAGGGCGGTATGGGCAACCTATTTTCATAGGCTATCGACTAATCAAAAACCGTTACATCAGCTTTGCCCTCTACCTTCCAATACCTGGTGTAAATACAAGATAGCAGAGGAAAAGGAAGAAGAAAATGCCTACAACCATAAACATTCCCTCCTAGAAGCTGTATTGCTAGCTATAAAACCTGTATACAGAGATTTGTCCAAACTAGACCTTCTGAAAAAGTGCCTCCATGGTAAAACCCAGAACGTGAACGAATTGTTCAACAATGTTGTGTGGAAGCGAATCCCCAAAAATGTATTTGTGGGAAAAGAGACTCTTGAGTTAGGTGTTCGTGATGCTATCCTAACATTCAATGAAGGAAATATAGGGAGAATTATGGTTTTAAAAAAACTAGGAATCAAAGAATGTGGCAAATACACCATCAGCACTTTGCGGAACCTCGATGAAGTAAGAATGAAAAAAGCAGATATAAAAGCAGAATTAATGACTAAGGAGGCAAGAATAAGGAAAAGAAGGCAGCTATTGGGTGAAGAAGAGGAGATGGAGGAAAGCTACTGCCCAGGAGGCTTCTAAAGGTAGTTTTAATCTACGTTTATTTCCATTTTTTTTGTTTTTTGCCGTTTCTAAAATTTTTAGTTTTTTAAGATATATGTACCTTTTTCTCAGAAAGTATAAAAGTTACAACTCTGAAATTTTTACTGAGTGTAAAGTGTACCGGGTCTTGGACCGGTACAGTTTCGTTTTTTTCGTCGTTGTCGGCCAGGCTGCCTGAGATTCGTTTTTGCCCTGCGTTTCGCGTAGTTGGTAGCCGTTGGCCCAGTTCCGTTTCGTTCCGTGTTCCAGCAGCTTCTGTCCGGTTGGCCTGTCTGGTCAGTTGTCTTGTGCTGCCTGCAGAATCTCGTTATGAGGGGCTAGACACACTAAAACGTAAGTGTTCATTTTGTGAGTTTTAATATCTAAGCACCCTTTTGGTGAAAATACTTTTGTTTAAATAATATTAATCGTTCTTACTTGTGTTTTCAGAGTTTTGTTAAATTTATATTCTTTGTCTAGATGTTTTAACCTAGGTTCGAGCCATGTGCTCATTGTTACCTTTTTGACTTTAATTGCTTTATTATCTCTGGTTTCATATTTAATAGTAGTTCTGTATAATGTTTTGTTGAGCCTTTTTAAGTTGCAGTTACCGATTTACCATCTTTTTGTTCATGGACAATAACCTAGCCTATCTTTAGTTTGATTTTCATGTTATGACAGATTGCTCATGTTTCAATAGCCTAGTTCTCAGTTTGTCATTTTTAGTTCCATATACGTAATTAATTCTTTTATAATTTGTTAATTTGTAATTTGTCTTAAATCTGTTTTCCAACATAATTTTTCATAGCCTAAAGTTAATCTCTCCCTCCAATCATGTTAAGTTTGTCTCTTCATGTTAAGTTTTGTTAAATCAGGCACCCTTATATTTTTAGTTGTTATGTGTAATATTTTGTTGTGATGGCTGGACTGTATTTGATGTGCTGTGTGTTGTGCCTTACAGTCCAGGGTCCTTGAGTAGGACGTTTCAACCCTCAGCCGGTCGTCCGGGCAAAGTTCGACCTTCTGCACTGCCTGCCTGGCCTGAGGACCAAGTCGTAGAGCCCATGTTGCGACTAAGCTGCCATTCCCTACATCTGGGTGTTTTCTTCAGTCCTCAGGTCAGTTCGTTCCATCTTTTTTTCCCGGCGGCTGAGCTGGGGGTGATTTGTGAAATAGAAAAAAAAAAAAAAAAAAAAAAAAAAAGTGCAATTGAAAAGAAAAAAAGAAGTTTGTAGAACGTTTCATGTGGCCTAGGCCTAAGACTTAAACTTTACAGTGGATTTATGAAACAGCCATGGGGGACTTATGTTTTTTTTTATTATTAAAGAAATAAAAACTGTTGAAATATACCAAGAACTTTTAATGTTAATATTTATTGTTATTTAGTTTAATTAGTCTATTTTCTTGTTACATTTGTTTAGATTTTTATTTTTGTTAGGTCCCCATTGTTAAATCCTGTTATTATTTATTTAATTGCTTAGGCCTAGTTATTGTTATTTATTTTTTGTTAAGTGTATTTGTGGGGGGGGTTTTTGAAGTGAATTTTTACTCGACGGTACCGTGTTATATTTTCTTTTAAATTATTTAATTTTTAAACTTTCACCAAAAGGGGATTATGGTGCTTTTGCTTAACTTTTAATTCGGAGCTGCCCAGGGATTCCGGCTTACTCCCTGGCCCGGTGGAATCAAGGGATATGTGGGCTGAATTGCCGGTTTAATTGTTGTTTTCCAGACGTTTTCTAAATTTTCACTTTTATTTTGGGGTTATCTAAATTTGTTTCTTAATGGTCATTTTTAAATGGTTAATAATTTGCCTTACGTTTTGGGTGTCTCAGGCCCAACCGCAGATAGGCCATAGGCCATGTAATTGTTAATTTTGGTATTCGTAGAGTTTGTTGTTTTTGTAGCGTTAAGTGTTTTGGTAGCTTTGGTCGTTATATTGTTAAATTTTGTGTGTTTTGTTATTTATTTAACTGCCAATTATTGTTGCGGCTTTCTGCCTCTTTTTATTGTGGCCTTCTGCCGTTTTGATTAATTAATTATTCTGCTTGCTTGATAATAAATTAGTTTCGCTCAGCTGCCGAGTTTTATTTTGGACCCTCCAACTGCCACCCGTGATCCCATCGCTTTACTCGTTTTGAGCCATCCCCCAGTTGGCACGTTTCCCAGCTTTGGTGGGGGGATGGGTCTCAAAAGTTGTCTAAGTGAAGTGTGTAACTCTAGTTTTATCAAATTTAAATCATAAATAAATATTTTATTAAATATTATATCTAAAAAAAAAAATAAATAAATAAATATAAATACAAAAACAAAAAAAAATTAAATTGTAAGTTTTCTTTGATATTTTAAAAAGATTTTAGAGTTATGGGTATAGTATAGCATCATACACTTTGTGTAAACATTTCAACCTCCTAACTGATATGAGGTCTGAGAAAAGTGTACCTAAAGTTACCTTATTTTAACATTGAGTCTTATGGGCCGTTCAACTCCCCTTAAACAGAAACTAGTTTGTATGATCCTTCTTCATTTTAAGCTTGTAAAAATAGTATACTATTTTATTATCTCGACCCAGTTCTAGGCCTAAGTTTTCCTAAACTTCATAAGTTGACAAAACATCACTATAAAAATTATTGTAACCATGCCAGTATACTTAATTATTTTGTTGTTTGTATGCTTTGCCATTATATAAAAAAAACTGGTGTAAATATAAGTACTTAAATTGTTTTCTTCATCTTACATTACCCCTAAAACATTAAAAACCTGTATTGGAATATAAGAAATGTTCCCTTATTGAAACGGAGTACACGTCACACAGGGGTGTTTATAAAGTCCCGCAAGGCTCAATTATTTCTGAATGATTACAGATAAAGTAATAACACTTGGTACATCATTAATGCAACTATAAATCTACTTGTGTGATCATTTTAAGGAAAAATTAATTTTTCTAGAATTTGAATAGTTTTCTAGAAAATAAGAGAATGCAATTTTTATTTGGCAATTTAGATGCACGTAATCTTGCAAAATTAAATGTTCATCAGTCCAGCGTTTGTTAAAGGGAGAACAACAACTTATGTCACTAAGAGGGCTGTAAAGGAAAATTCAAAATGTTATGATTGGCGTAACTTATGTCGTTGTCAAAAATTTTTTTAATTTCAAGGCAGATTTGCAGGTTTTACAGTGGACACAGTCCAGCTTAGAGATAAATGTTTTTTTTGCCAAAATTAATGTAACTGAATTTAGGGGAAATTAGGGAAGTAAATTTATTCTTGGAATCATGCCAGAGAGGATCAGACAAATAGTTACAACATGTAATAATAGATTGACAACTTACCTTTCTGTAACAGTTCATCCAGCGCTCTTCTCGCCAAGGATCCTCTAACCTTTAGCCTTTCACTAACCACAGAAGGAGTGATAAGCTTGTACTGAGGCACTTCCTTTAACAGCTTGTCATATGTAGGCTTGTCAAAGAGGACCTGATTATTGAGCTTGTCCCTAACTTTTCCTTTTGACCACTTCTGCAAATTAAATCATTTACTGCCACAATACATATTGAAAGTATAACAAAATTAATTCTATAACATTATATTAGAAGTAATAGGCATGCGTAATAAAATGTATGAATGACAGTAACCTATATTGCATTTACCCCAAGTAGAATAAAAGTAAATTTTGTAACAAAATAAATACCTAGTTTTAATTGAATTGTATATAATAATCATATATTATTGTTTTTAGTGTGTCATTTAAGCTCTTATTGTTAATGTTCAGTTAAGAATTTAAGTAAATTATAACTATAACTAGAAACCATTCATTGTACCTTGTATGCATCATAAATACATAATTTTGAATTTGAAATACAAGATGGCATAATCAACAACAACATCTAAGACCTAGGAAAGGTTGTTAGGTCAGTTTGCTGATAGCGTTCAAGCTGGATGGATCATAATCTTATCGGATCTCCTGCTAGCGTCAGCAGCGTTTCATTTTCATGTTTAATTTGTATGTTTTAACTATTATTTTCAGAGGTTTTTTAGTTGTGTGTTCTGTTCCAAGTTTTTGATTTTGTTATTTTTTGTCAAGATGTCTGCTTGTTCCAAACCAATTAGTGCTAATAAGCCCAAATTAACATGCAGTAACTGTTCATGCGAGTTTCATGCAACTTGCCTTAAAATGAGCAAGGCAGAAATCGATTGCATCAAAGACGATGATCTAGTGTGGAGATGCACAGAATGTGCTGCTTTGATTTGAATCAATGTTCCAAAGGTAAGCTATCATTGGATAATTTGATTGTAGCTTGTTTCACAGATGGTAGCTTTTTTGGAGTTGAAGAATATCCTTCCAGCCTTGCAGTCTTGGTTCAGAAAGGATCATAGTACAACAACTGCGCTTTTACTAGTTTGTGATGAGTTGCTTCAAACAAGGGCAGAAAAGAAAGCATCTCTTCTTACAATGCTGGATTTTTTCACATGCATTCGATTAATAATTCAACCACAGTATGTTGTTGGCTGTCATTCATTTGTATGGTTTTCGACCGGAAGTGGTTTCTTGGTTTCATTCCTATTTGGTGAATAGGAGACAAAAGGTAAAAATTGGGATGGATTTCTCTTCATCTTTGAATAGAGTTGCTGGTGTCCACAGGGTAGTTGCCTCGGGCCTATTCTATTAACTCTGTTTGTCGCCACTATGGGTTCGACCTTACAAAATAGTTGCTTGTATTCAAACGCCAATGATGCAGACTCTTGGCTCTGGCGAGAGCGGTGAAGCGTGACAAGAGTTACACTTTCCTATGGGTGAGAAACGGCTGGATTTTCCTAAGGAAAGAAGAAGGTGCTCCAGTTGTTGTTGTATCTAGTTGTACCAGTTAATAGTTCTGACAAATTAAAAGAAGAGGGAGGATCTCATTGGAGTACACTAATCTACAATAAAAGAGTTAACTGCTTCTACCATTACGATTCAATCAAGGGGCATAACCATTCCAGTGCCAAAAGGTTAGCTAGGAAAATGCTCTCCTACATAACTGGAAAGGATGAGACACCTAATATCATGGAAACCGAAGGTCCCCAGCAGAAGAATGGTTACGATTGTGGAATCTTTATGATACATGCAATTGAACTTCTGACCACTCTTTTTTTGTCCACTAAAACATTTGATGCAGAAATCTTGAAAACCCTAGTTATCTCCGACTCAGATAATCAAAAGATCCTTGTTGGCCTACATTCTTTGTAACAACTATGAGATCTCAAAAAATATGCTTTCAACCCTTATTTCCTTTACTTTAAAAACCTTGACCGATTCAAATAACACCAAACTTGAAGATAATTCCACCTCAATAGCTACTGACAGTCCAAGAAATAATAAACTACCCGTTCAAAACCAACCTAAGAAAGAAGTAAAAACAATCAACATCCTCAGTGACAGTCATGGGAGGCAGATTGATCACCTTCTGCGGGATAAATTTGATGAGAACACTTTTAGTGTTAATAGTGTTATAATGCCTGGTGCAAGATTAGAGGATATCATACACGAACCACAAGAGATCAGCAAGAACCATCGTAACTACGTCGTTCTTATTGCTGGAGCCAACAACGTGTTTAAAGGCGAAGTAAATACCTTCGTACAAAATCTCAAGCCAGCATTATTAAAATTAAGACCATGCAAAATCATCATTGGAAGTATTCCTTTCCGGCGTGACCTTCCCTTGTACCACCGTATCAACGAAGACATAATGATAGCCAACCTGCACATACATGAGTTATCTTGTGTCATGAATGATGTTACCTTCCTGGACATAACTGGATTTTCAGACTACTGCTTTGAACAATTAGGTGTCCACTTAAACCTCAGAGGAAAGAAAATCCTAACCTCAAGAATTCATACCATAATTTCAAGAACACAAAATTCCCGTCCTCCATCACCCTCCCACCACAGTATCATACCCATTCAGATAAAATCAGCCTTCTTCACGCCAACATGAATGAAATTATAACAGAGTATCAGGGTAAGGAAAACACTGCTTTCCTTACCCTGATAGTTATATTTAGGAAACGTTTTGGCAAGCCCTCTTTATCAAATTTTGTAAACACGCACCTAACACGCCAAAAACCTGAAAAATCTGAAGCTATTGTCTATGGCATGGTGACCAAGCCCAAATTCTGCATGAAACCTACTGAGAATGATTATAAAACTGCATACCAACAATTATCTGATGAGCTAAAGAAAAATTAAGTTAAAGAGCTAATTTGCCTCCATTAGGGTGTGTTCGAGACAATGTCCAAATCAATATCTTTGCTGAAAACATTGTAAGTCTCCAGCGAGCTACTGGAGCTTCCATTAAGATTATATCCTACGATCAGCAGTCAGCAAGAGTTTTGTTCAACGGACTCACCCATGACAAATTTTTAAAAGCCATACAACATGAAATACACAACAAGCTTGAAAACCGTAACAAACCAGCAGAATCTTCAATTCATCTTAAATCAACTCCAACATCAAAAAGAAATAGTCAAACTGCAACTCCGTCTACAAGCTCTCCTTTCCGAGGATGGTCCACTCCTGAAGCCCAGCCCAAAATCCAAATGGAAGCACTTACAGCACCAAATACTTTCAGAATGACAGAGGAACAGGACACACCACAACTCCTTTCCCAGGATATGAGCTGCTTCCCCCCACATCCAACGACAAAGTCCTCACCGAACATCTCCTGTGCCAGTGCTAGTGATGGTGAAATAACAAATGGGCAATCGAGTGCTTACTCACTAACATATTCACCTTCACAAACTTCTACTTTAAATTTAAACAAGATTGTTACGACAAGGAACACGATTCCGCAATTTGTAACGGTAGTAATAATCAAATGCTATATCCACAAAGTACAACTGAGGACCTCTTTTTCGAAAATAAAAAAATAAATTTAAAATCAAGTAAAAATTGCAATTATCAACAACCAATTACTAAATCTTCTAATAAAACATATAGTCTTAACAGTGAGGAAACGCAGACACTTAAAATATTTCATCAAAATGTACAGCACCTATCTTCCCATTTAAATGTTTTGAAAATTAACTTGGATGAGACTAGACCTCATATAATTGCATTAACCGAACATAAAATGACTAAAAGCGAAATAGGGTGTTTAAATATTCCAAATTATACAGTATGCTCATTTTATACAAGAGTTGACTCTATAGGGGGTGGAACTCTCATCCTGGTTAAAGGAAACATTAACAGTAAAAATTAAAAAATCCCTGCAGTACAACAACTTATTACGGAAAAAGAATTTGAGTGTTGCATTTCCGAAATAAAAGTTGATACATTTTGTTTTGTATTAGCTTGCCTATACAGATCTCCTCAGCAGTGCTTTGTTGAACCATTTCTAGATAAATTGGATATTTTATGTGAAATATTAAGTAAGAAATATAAAAATATAGTAATAGTAGGTGACCTTAACATTAATGTTTTAATTCAAGATAAGACATATAACAATTTTGTAAATATTTTGAAATCGTACAATTTAGAATTTAAAGTGGATTTTCCAACTAGAGTCACTTCAGAATCCCAAACGGCCATAGATAATGTTATTTGTAATATAAAGTCTAAAAAACTTAAAATTTCTGGTTTAATTACTCATATATCAGACCATGACGGCCAGTTGTTAGAAATTTTAAATCTGAAAATTGCATCAGAACAAGTTTATAAACAACTTAGCCGAATATTTTCTACCGATAACTATGAATCATTTTATAGTATATTGTCTCATCATGGAAGTGTATTTAGCCAAGATAGAAAATAAGTATGATGAGTTCTTCTCTATATTCTCTTATGCCTTTGAAACTAGCTTCCCAAAACTAATGGTAACAGTATAGGAGACGAATTGTAATAAATGGATAACAGATGATATTAGAGATAAAAGAAGGAAATTGATTGAACTTGAAAAATTGAATAGAAAATTAAAAACAGAAAGCTTAAAGCAAGAAATTAAACAACTAAAACAAAATATTAAAATACAAACAGTACAAGTAAACGTCACACAACACAAATTTATTACAATATAAGCACAAAATGCACAAATATACTACAATACAAGCACAAAATGCACAAATATTATGGTGATCGATTTCGGTGAACCAAGCTCACCTTCCTCAGACCAGAGGGATTCACAAAAGAATCAAGAACACACACAAGAACGATGATTCTTTTGTGAATCCCTCTGGTCTGAGGAAGGTGAGCTTGGTTCACCGAAATCGATCACCATAATATTTGTGCATTTTGTGCTTGTATTGTAGTATATTTGTGCATTTTGTGCTTATATTGTAATAAATTTGTGTTGTGTGACGTTTACTTGTACTGTATATGTACCAACACGTATTATGCTAATTAAAAAACTATTTTAAAATACAAAGTAATAGTGATAAAAAATCATATTTTGATAAACAAATTCTAGAGTCAAAAAATAAATCAAAAACTACATGGAAAATTATAAAATCTGAAATTAATCAGCTACCCAAAAAATCTGACAATATTATTGTTTTGCAAAATAATACCATCATATCTGATCCAATTAATGTTGGTAATATATTTAATGCTTTTTTTATTAATATAGTTGACAGTTTAATTACTACAAATATTCCAAATTCCTCAAGTGGTAATTTCAATTCTAAATGTGTAAAGGAAATTTCAACAACGTTTAAATTCAAGACAGTTAGTGAAGATCAACTTTATAAGTTAGTGATGGCTTTTGAAAATAAATTTCTACTGGGGTGGATGACATACCAATAAGCGTTGTTAAACAATCAATCTCCTTCATTATTAAACCCTTAGCTCATATTGTAAATTCATCGTTAATATCTGGTTATTTTCCGTCTAAACTTAAAATTGCGAAAGTAGTACCCATTTTTAAAAAAGGAAATTTATATGATCCTTCAAGCTACAGGCCAATATCTTTGTTACCAGTTTTTTCAAAAATATTAGAAAAAGTAGTATATAACCAACTGTTAGATTATTTAGAAAGTAATAAAATACTTGATGAGGAACAACATGGTTTTAGGACCGGTAAATCTACTATTACTGCAGGTATCCGTTTTATTGAATCCATAATAGATAGCATTGATAGAAATGAAAGTATTGTTGGCATTTTTCTTGACCTTAAAAAGGCTTTTGATAGTGTATCTCACGAGAAATTACTAAGTAAACTTAGTAGTTTTAATATTAAAGGTAAAGAGTTAAATTGGTTTGGTTCATAAAATAGAATGCAATGTATTGAGTCACATCATAAAACTAATTACAATAAATATAGTTATATTCAAAATGTTCACTCAGATTTTCAAATTGTTAAACATGGTGTTCCTCAAGGTTCTATATTGGGCCCACTGCTATTTCTCTGTTATGTAACTGGCCTACCCACTGTCATTCCAAGGGGAGGATCCATCTGTTTATATGCTGATGATGCAAACATTACAGTTTCAGGAATTAAACAGGAGGATATTGAACTGGCTTCTTTTACCAGCCTTTTATCTGTTAAAGATTTTTTGGATGGAAACAATCTTCTTCTAAATACCAGTAAATCAAATTTTATATCTTTTTCCACAAAACAAAATAGGTTGAAACTGCAACCAAATATATACATAGACAATTCAAAGCTAGACCAGGTTGATTCTACTAAGTTCCTAGGACTAATAGTAGATCCAAACTTAAGTTGGGATATTCATGTTAATCATATTGTTGGTAAAATGTTTTCCGGTATCTATGCTTTGCGTCAGTTGTGCAGAGTATGCAGCATAGAAACACTAAAAACTGTTTATTACTCACAAGTACATTCACATTTTTCATATGGTATTGCAATTTATGGAGCCACAACAAAAGAAAACTTGGATAAAATTCTGTTACAACAAAAAAAGGCAATAAGAGCAATTTTTAACCTACAGTCCTCAGAGTCAGTAAAAGAATATTTTTCACATTTGGGCATCCCAACAGTGTATGCGTTGTACATCCTTGAAACTGTAATGTATGTCAAAACAAACCAAACAATAACTGTTCAGAATACCCATTCATATAATACCAGATACAATAGATATGTAGAGTTTCATAATTTAGTTTTTTGAAATGAAAACTAGTTTTATTGGCAACAAATTTTTATTTTCACTGCCGAAAGATATTTTTAGTGAATCAAATTTGATATTATTTAAAAATAAGTGTAAACAGTACCTAACAAATGCCTCGTTATACTCATTCAAAGAATATTTTCAGTTAAAAATATGTAAATAAATTAAAGTACCTCTTATGATAAATTGTATTAAATATTGAGACATACAAATTATGTAATATTGTAAAATATAATAACTGTTTTCTTTTTATTACAATTGGTTTTATGCAAATTTCAAATAGTTCTGTTTTAGTTTTGAATGTCTGCAAGATATATAATGTTTTATTTACTTTTAATTTACATTATAAAATTTGTAAATAAATTAAAGTATTTTTAAAGATCACTCCTATCTTATAATCAATAACTTAATTATGACATAAAATTAATATTGTAAAATATAATAATTATTATTTTTATTAGATATAAATCTCAAAGTTCTACTAGAGTTTTAAATGTCAGTCATATGCAATGATATCTTATTTATTTTTTACTTCACATTTTAAAAATATGCATCTTATTTGTATTTAAAAAAATCTCAAATAGTTCTGTTTTAGTTTTAAATGTTTGCCAGATACAATGATATTTTACGTCTTTTTATTTCACATTTACAGTAAAGACATGGTTAACTGTGTACAACGATAAATTAAGAACAATAATCAATCTAATGATAATTATTATGTGAATTGTGACGCTATTTAATGTATATTTGTACATTGACAAATAAAGAGTTTTTGAATTGAATTGAATCTAGGCAAGATGATTTATCTAAACTGAAAGTTTTATTTTAACATTCTATTGTTCCATTGCAGTTCCACCAGACAAATGTCCTATTTATTTATTATTTGATTATATTTAGCTATACTTGAATAAAATTAACTTTTATACAATATCAATCTTACATCATATAAATGAGTTTTAAATTATTCATCAAAATATTAGAAGCTTACGGCAAAATTTTGATATTTTTACTAACTGAAATAACAACCCCCGAGTTAAACTCAGACCTAATTTATAATATAAATTTATAAATAATTTAATAATAATTTAATCTGAAATATGGATCAATAATAGTGAAATACACTTTTAAGAAATTCTGAATTATATTAGCTATTTCAAAACAAATGAAACTTATAGAGGCTGGATGTATGTGAGGAATCATGTAAAATAAAAATGTCATTTCATGTAATCCTGTAAATATTGAATCTGCTGATATGTTATTATTAGAAATGTATTTTGAATAACAACATTTTTTAATACTAGCATTGTACAGACTACATTTACTTGATAGATTTTTTTTAATTAAGACACTTTTTTGCTGATAGCGTTTCCTTTGTCTTGCAAAAAAATTATTTTTATTGGTGATATCAACATTGATATTTTAATGGATGATAATATTTCAATGGATAATTATATTCTTTACTGTATTATAACTGGTTGGAATGTTTTGTAAAAGAACCAAACAAGAATAACGCATGAAACAAGAACATGTATTCATGTTTTTGCTCACTTAGCACACTAAGATAGGACATTAATAGACGTAGCACTGTTGCATGCTAACGCCTCCGATCACTATATGTTTGCGGTGAGTGGGTGTGCAGCTCGGCTGTCTTGCTCCAATAAAAATGACTCTTATTGCATTGATTACAAAGCTCTCCACTTGAACCTAAGGAATACTGACTGGTCAACAGTATGTGACCAACACGATCCCTCTAAAGCTTTTGATAGATTTTTAAGCATTTTAACTCGAAAAATTGCAGAAAGTAAAATAGTGCCGAAACAAACAATTAATAATAGCAAAAAGTTAGCCTTGGATGACAGATTATATTTGTATGAGAGTTAAAACAAAACACAAAATTTTTGGAAAAGTAAAGAATCATCCACAAAATGTAAAATTAAAAAGGTATTTTATAAATTTTAGAAATAATCTGCAATCTCAAATTAGAATATTATGTGATTCATATTATAGTAGGGGCCTAATCTGTTTAATCAATGTAATGGTGATTCAAAAGCAACTTAGAAGGTCACTAACCCTTTTCACTCAAGTGGCGGGGAGCCCCGCCACGCAAGCTTACCGTACTAAGTCCAACGTCACTATAACAACGTTCTATGATTGTATTTGGACTGACGTAGTTACATTATTGACCACTAGGGTTATTGTTTGATATGTGCTGCTATCTGTAGAATTTTTTCGGAACCGTTTGAATTTAGTTTTTATCGGTAAACAAACCTCAGAAGATGTAATGTTTGTCGTCTGTGGCTGCTCTGTAAACAGCTGGCTGACTGCAACAGCTGTATGCTCTCGCGTTGTTCCGTCATATGTTATTGTTCGTAGTGAGCTTATAAAACGTGTTGTTGGTGCTAAGTTATCGTTGTTTTACTGTTTATTCGTAATATTTTTATTTTTATGACAAATTCATGTTGAATAAAATGGACGAAGACGACAGCAGTAGTCTACCATATGATGGAAGTGGCGACTGAATAGTTTCGATTTCGAACCTCAGTAATGACGGTATTACCAGCTTACTATTTGACAAGGATTTATTATCCAACTAGTTATGTGCCTAAAACATTTCTTTTCATCCTTTACATTTTCTGTATGTTCATAAAATATTTTTACTATAGGCCTATGTGTAACAGGTATGAAAATGAAAGAATGTTGCAAGTAGGCTATTAGATTTTGTGTTTATATTTTTAGCTATAACATGTTTTGAATTATTGAAAAAAGCTTTACTTAAAAATTTGGTCTAAATTATGTACTTCTTGACTGTTGCTAAGCAATAAAATAAAATTTATGGAGCAATTGTTTACTAGTTGCAGACAAAACTAATTTTTGTTGTTGTAAAAATGTGTTTTTCATAAAAAACCGATTTTAGAATTATATATATTTTTTATGTATAATTTTGTCTAAAATATTTGAAAATAACTTTTTTTGTTTGCAAGGATATAAACAACAGAAAACAAACAACAAATACTATTCTTCCTATTTAAAATGTTTCAACAATTCTTGTTGTATCCGTTTTTTGTTAGTAATTTAATTTTGTTCCAATATATATAATAAAAAAATGTTGAAAACAAAAATGTTTTATTTTATATTGATCTATACTTTAGTCATAGAAGAAACTCAAAAAAATACATCAGCTTTTTGGAACTATCAGAAATATGTTTTTCCCACTGAACAAATATAGTAGGCAATCTTTGCTTAAAAGTAAATGGAGCTGATAGGGAAACTGGGTTCCCAGTAATTGGAGTGGAAAGGGTTAATGATATTACTAGTCAAAAAGTAAAACGAAATGAAAGTATAATTTTAACGATAAATGGAAATTTAGTAAAAGATTCACTAATTATATCAAATGAATTTATCAATTTGTCCTTAATTTAAACCTTAATTTTAGCAAACCACAAGTATTTAGTAATTTGGAGTATAAACAATGCTTCTCTCAGAAATTAATGATAAATTCATTGTTTTTGGATTCAATAAGTGATGAAGATTTAAGAATGCTATCAACTCCCTAAAAAACAGTACTTCACCTGAATTCGATTCTATCAGCTCCTTTTTAGTTAAAACAGTGTAAACCGAAATTTGAAAAGTTTTGCTATATTAAATATTAGTTTTGCTGAAGGCAAATTTCCAGAGCAATTAAAAAAAACTGTTGTTATTCCTATACACAAGGGTAATTAAAAAAATGATTGCAATAACTTCAGACCAATCGTTCTTCTTTCGACCTTTGCAAAAATTTATGAGAAGGTAACTAGAAAAAAAAAAAAATATATATATATATATGATACAGTTTCTTGAAAAATCCAAATTTTTTTAGTAAGCATCAGTTTGGTTTTAGAGACGTTCTCAACACTGAACATACTCTAAGGAGTTTTATTGAAGAAGTTTTTTATGGCCTAAATTTAGAAAAAAAGTAAGTAGATTATTTTTAGACATAAAGAAAGCTTTTGACTCCATAGATCATAAAATACTTTTGAAACATTATTTAATAGTGGTATAAGAGGTAGTGGTGTAGTAAGGTATAAATGTTTTGAAAGTTATCTATCAAATAGAAAGCTGTGCGTGAAAATTGGTTCAACATTTAGTGATTTTGGAGAAATTAAGCACAGTGTACCACAAGGTTCTGTTTTTGGTACAATACTGTTTTTGATATATATATATATATATATATATATGACCTTTGTAATGGTAATTTTAAAGGCTGCGTTACTTCTTTTGCTGATGACACAGCTCTGAGTTAAGTTTTGATTTGAATGCACTTAAGAGGTGGTTCACTGAAAACCGAATGTTCTTGAGTCCAAAAAAACAAAACACGTAAATTTTAGTTTAAATTTAGCCTATCTTATGATAACATTGATTTTTTGATAAATGTTCAAAGATAATTTATGTTTATTTTTGGTCTAATTGAAAGTTATTATTTATTTCTGTATCAGTTTTAGAATTTTGTTTTTTATTTGAATTAGATATTTATATCATTAAATTTAAATTATTAGGGAAAATTTTTATTCTATACCAATTATTTATGGTTATTTGATTGTTCGCTTTTATTTGTATGTTATTCAATTTAAGATGGAACCTCTGCACAGGCTTAGCCTTATAGAGGCTCTGTTTATTTTATCTTTTTCTCAATTAGCATTTCATTTAGAATATATTGTTTTTCATTTCTACTGTTAATTCTGCTCATAATCATAGTATTTTAATTTGAATTTATGAGTTTGTGTTAAATTTGTGCTTAAAATGAAACGTTTGTTATACTAGTGAAGAAGAAGGTTGTTTCCATATCTGAAATGAAATGTATAATACATTGTATAAGTATATTGTATTATAACAGAGAAAATAAATTATTTTTCTATTCCATTAAACAAATTAAAAGCTAATTTTAGTTATTCATAATTAAAACATAAGTTATGTATACAGTACAGTTATATATGGGACTTTACTGTTCAAACAATTTTGTTTTGTTCAAACAATAAATCAGCCTTGTCCAAAAATGAATTCAGTTGCATGTGGATGCATATATGTTCGTAAGCCATCTTTAAATAATTATATCAAATGTTATTATTTTCAAGGTTTTAAAAACTAAGCAAAATACTGCTCAGGAAGTACTAAACATCCTTTTATGATATATGTTAATAATTAATAGTATTAACTTTAAAAATATAGAGAGCTAGGAAGAGGTGTCAGCCAATTTAACAAAACAATATAAGTGCTTTTACTAAAATAACGGAAAAATTATATTTACAGATCACAACTGTCAAAACTGAAGCTCAATAATTCCAAACTTATATCAAAATAGCTAAACACACCTAAACAAATACTGAAAGATTTTACTCGTTTTGTTGCATGATGGGCTAGGTAAGAAGTGAAATGATACACATATTGTTCTTACAATATTACTAAAGGTAACACCAAACCAATGACAAAAATATTACCAAAATTTTATTATGGCCCACATTTTTGGAATGGGTGTCATTAATTTTACAGAGCCATTTCTGGCTTTGCGATCCATAAGACTGGCTATATACGATACTGGTCTGGTAATTTAACTTGTCAGTTTTAAAACCATTTTCTTAAAATTAATTTCAGAAGACCGTCGTGGTAAAATCATCATTCAAGCGATCACTCACAAGGATTCAAGAAAATTTATATTCAAAATATCAGAAAATAGCATGTCTAAATCACAGCCCAACTATATATAAGTCTGGGCGGTTTTTACGTTTTTACTTTTGACTACTAGGTTTTACGTTTTTATTTTTCAAAAGAGTGTTTCCTACATCTTAATCCTCAGCATTGGTTTTATATTCCTTTAAT
>JAQJVL010008872.1:0-18051 GCA_035578905.1 Stictocephala bisonia
AATGAAAAATGCTGTTGAAATATTTACAAAAAGTGGTCTATAACTGAGACACCATTAGAGGTAAGTGTTCAAACTTATTTTATTACTTTTCTACATGTTCTACTGAATAAAATGATATATAATAAACCCTAGTTTTGATAAAAAAATTTGAGTTAAATAAAGAAATTTAGCAGTATACGCAGGCAAGCAAAAATGGCCTAGCACTGAGGTGGAAAAAATCAGCACTTGGAGGGTTAAAAATTTCAATAAAAAAGAAGTTGATAAAAAAATCAATGATGTACTGTCTACTAAATTTAACCCAGGACAAATTAAAAAAACTACTAAACAATTAAAAAATGTATAGCCTATATTTTCTTCCTGTGTTATTTTACCATAGACCCTCAATATAAACGGAACTATGATTTTACCTAGTTCTTGGTTCAAACAACTTTTTTTATATTTTATTTATTAATTTATCCAGTGCAAAATATGTCTATTTCGTTTTGGTTGATAAAAACAAAACATAATATTTAGGCCTATATATTATTTCAATCATTATCAACGTCAACGAGTATTTATTATTGTTGTAGGGACACAGAGTTAAAATAATAAATTACAATTAATAACCCTACATTTGTTATAATCTAATGCAATTGTAAGAGTTTTCTTAGCCAGTAACCATTATCATAAATCTACCAAATATAGAATACTGTTTTTACATTTAAAAATTCATACTGGTAACATAATTCACAGTGTTACCGAAGCCATGGTCATTTTTTGTATATGTGCACATAAAACCAACCAAGTTCAAAAGAATAGTAAAATATTGAATCAAGTTTACACGTTCAGTGATTTAAAAGCATTGCTAATCGGCTAGAATCCCCTCCCCCATGACGTAATGCGCAGAGCCAACCGATATTGGACTACCAGAGTGGCACAAATATTAGTCCTTCCTCCATAGGTCGATACAACTTTGTATGTCCAGGTGGGATGTACAAGTATGAACAATGTATTGTTTTGAGTTAAGTGCGACTTCAACAGGGGTTATCTAAGTTGATTAAGGTATGCTATCGAAGTTGATACACAAGTTTACCAAGTATGTCAGCATTTGAATATCCGCCATTTTGAAAGATGAAAAATCAAAATTTAAAGCATTTAATCTTTGACAGGGTGGTCACCTTAAATGGTGTGCAAAGTTTTAGTTTCCAGCGACTTATTTTAATGCTTAAATGGGAGCCAATACAACCACATTTTTTAACAAAATACTCAACTTTACCAACTTTTTGTGAGGAAACTGTTCTATATACAGCGTAGACGTATATAATCATTCTTGTAGAAAATGTTATTGGGAATTTAACATTGTCGTATCATGTGTTCTAAACGAAATATTGCAACTAAAGCAAAACAAATACATCAACAGTCCACGAAAGACAACATTTTCATATCAATATTTTGAAATTTTTTTTCTGTTTTGGGAGGTGAAATATCAAATATAATAGCATTGTAATAATGTGTTGGGTTTATAGTTTACAACCTATTTTATGCATATTTAAATGGGAGGAATACTATAAAAAATCATGTTTTTCGACAAAACAAGATTACCGGCTTTTTATAAGGAAACAATAGAATATACCTAAAATGTGTAAATGACACTTGTTGTACACAATTTATTTGTAAATATAAATATTTCATTTGATGTTATCTATACTAAATATTACAGTTTCAGTAAAAAAAACCTAAACTGTACAAACAGGTAAGGGTTTTCTCGTCAGCCATTTTGAATTTTGTCTAGGTTATCAAAGGGAAAATAAAATTTTATCGAATTCTTTATAGCAGAAAAGTGCATGTAAAAGGTGTGTAGGGTATTAAATGATTAGCTTCAGTTAATCATGCTTAAATGGGAGAAACTATTCCTAAAAATCATGTTTTCGACAACTTTACCGACTTTGTGAAAGTACAGTATATACCACAAAATGTAAAATACACTTTTTGTGCAGAATTTGATTGTTCATTTTAATATTTAATTAGATATTATATAAACTAAAATATTCCAGTTTCAGTAAAATAAAAACCTCAACTGTGCAAGCACATGAGCGTTTTCTCGTCAGTCAGAATATTTTGTGGGTTATGAAAATTGAAAAATCAAATTTTATAGCAGTTTTCGTAACAAAGTAGTAAAATTAGATGGTGTGTAAGGTTTTAAGTTCTTAGCTACTTTTAATCGTTCCAAAAAATCTCATGTTTACAAAAAACTCAAATTTACCAACTTTCTGTGAGGAAACTACAGTATATACCACAAAAATGTATAAAACACTTTTTGTACACTATTTAATTTTTAATTTGAATACCTCATTACATGTTGTCTAAACTTAATAATACAGCTTCAGGAAAACAAAAACTTTTGTAGAACCATTTCAAAACTTTGTTTACATAACTTTTACCAACATTTGAAACTAACAGTTACATTTATTTTCAGGTCCATCCTTTAAAAGTTCATGACTAAAACTATTCTAAGACTGACAATTTTGGAGATATTTAATTAAATCACATTTAATCTGTGACAGAAACAATGTATGACACGTAAACTACAGAAAAGCTATAATAATTTGAGACAGAATGCCCAGCAGTTTCGTTCTGGCACCATGACTAATAAAATAATGAAATAACGATTAATGTAGCTACTAAAGTACATTGCTGACTCGTCAAGTCCCAATATAAAATATACTGCTAGCCACAAATTGGATTTGTTCCATTTTGTTTTGCGTTTTTGTTGACGATTACACTAGAGATGGGAATTGCGGTTACTTTTCGATAAGGTGTTATGTAATTCCTTTATGTTCTGGTAACGTGTTACAATAATCTGTTATTTATGTAACCCGTTATTCTTGATGCGTTGACGTTCCAGATAATTATTCGGCTGTGGCCTGACGTTACTCGACGGCTCGAAGCCTCGTTACGGCTGGTATAGATAACGTTCCAAGTTAACACATGTTATGAAGTTATGCCTTATGTTACATTACAATACTGAATTACGGGCGTTCAATTACAACAAATTCTCTTACATTTTTTGTAATTTTGTCTTTCTAGTAAATCTGCAGATAGGCACATCTGCTATTGCATTTGTCCTCTGCCAAATTTTGTGTTCAAAATGTTATTTATGTATATTATTGTTTTTTTATGTGTTTCATATTGTATTTGTTGTTTTTGAGTGTTATTTTGAGTTGTGGCCTTCTGCCGGATTTGAAATTTTTTTTAATTCTTTTTGCAATAAATAGCTTTTCCGCTCAGCTGCCGAGTTGTGGTTTAACTCTCCGACTGTCGCCCATGACCTATCGCTTGTCTGGTTTTGAGCCTTCCCCCGGTACGGCACGACATGCAGTTTGGTGGGGGATGGGTTTTAGTTTGATCTTCATTTTATTAGCCCATTCATAGGGATGTATAAACACGACGTCACATAGAAGCCTTGAACGTAACCACAAGTCACGTAATAGCTGAACTTAGTATAAGTATTTTTTTTTAACAAAATGTTTGTATTCTATCTGTTACAGTTTTACATACGTTCTTGTCTTTAGAACAGTTATTTTAAATCTATTTATTAATTTCCGCTGTTCACTTCAACTATTCATTAATTTTGTTGAGATATAGGCTTATTTATTCTTGTAAAAAAATTGGTTTGTATTTTTTACAAAATTGTCAAAATACTTTATAATGTACGCCTTAGAGTCTGTTTTACTTTAATTAAAATCAACTATACAACTTATATTTATATCAATTCAATTTAATACATTTTAATTTCTTCAGAGGACTAATTAACGTAAACTTTCAACAATTTACTTGATTTTCTAACTAGTAAAATATTTTCAATAATATATTACAATTTTTACGAACTGGCACCCCATATTATAACTATAAATATCAAAATAACAACTAGAACTGCTTATGTACTATTATTAACTGAGCAAAGGTGAACAAAGGTTTTACAAATTAGACAACTATTCAGCTCACATGGATTGGTCTAAAGGCTTGATGAAAATATCTTCACTTGACTCTTCTGTCTCAGGAACATTAGAAACTACACTTGTTCTCTGTAGAGTCAGCAACTCCTTCTGCCTTGACCTAACGAGTCTCATAGCTTTTGACTGTTTAGTATGTTTATGGTGTTTTGGTGTGTTAACCCTTCACATGCAGCTAACGAATACATAACCAGTCTCTGCCTCAAATACGGTAAACGAACATTTCCGAAACAAAATATTTCTGTCGATAGTGTAAATGATAGTTCCTAAAACTTCCTCTAGAGTGCAGTATCAACTTATACATGTCTTTGGTCAACTCCCTCAGCCTATCAAAAAAATAAATTGTCTATGAATGAAAAGGAGCGGAGCAGCCAATTAGAGCGTGCATGGGTGCGGCTTCGTCTTCTGCCTTTGCACACGCGTAACACGAAAATATCCTCCGTCTGTTGCTCCACCTATGCAACTCTTATCGTTCTTTTTCTCTGTTTTCTGTTTTCAATTATTTTGTTGTAGTTATTATTGTATCATAAATGAAAGATACTGTTAAAAGTTTAACCTAAAACGTTAAAAATTTGTTATATATGTACTTTTCATTATAATTGTACATCTACAATAAAATAGCGTTAATACTTGTAATTTTAACTTTAAATATAAATTTATATATTTTGTATGTTCCTTTATGTTTCTAAAAATTTAAAACAAAATTAACTTCACATTTAATTAAAATTATTTTTATTACATAATTTTGTGTTACTTTAAAATAGGGTATAGTAATTTCCGCGTACGAAGAGTTAACCCTTTTCTGGACATCGTCACTGATCGAGACTAAGTATGATATAAACAAAGCAGTTATAACAACAAGAACTAAGAACAAATTTGATTTACTATAGGCACTAATTTAATAATTCAATATATACAATAAAATTCACATAAATTTAATCCCAGAATATATGTATAACTACGCATATGGCATTGACATATAACGGGAGAACTTACTATGTATGATACACACTCAATACTGGCTGGGGATCTGACCCTACCGTGGGAAACTACCTGTGTTCAGAGTTGAGGTAGTGATGAGTCATTCATACATTAGAAACGCAAGCAAAACGAAAAGGCATATGATGAGAGCATACTTGTCATATAATTATTTTGATGAGTACACCAAAGATCTTTTGACGTACATAACAATACATTTATGTATGAATTAGGTATTTTCTTAGGTATATCCTTACATAAAATAGTCCATAAGTATTCAAATATATTATCGGAAACTATAGACTAACAACAACATTTTATTTATAGATTATTAAAAAAAGTACAGTAATGTTTCATTTTAAGTATACTAAAAAAAGAGAAAACTAACCACAATATCTCTGCACGTAATTACTAATAGTAGTCAATTAATAAATCTAACGGTATCAGTGTCAATAAACAAATAATAAGCTAAATTTACAAGGAAAACTAATTTATATATATCGTTTTTAATTGAAAAAGAATATCAAATAAAATGTTACATATAAAGTTAGGATAATCACTAAATAGGGAGAGTTCCCAACAAGCTGAGGTTTTTTAGTTTGGAACTCAGCTTCAGATGCTTTACTATATAAACTAATATTCTTAGGAAGAGTTTTAATTATATTGTATGAGTAATGTATAAATCGTACATATTATTTTCATGCTATGTGAAGGGCAAATTTTCGTAAGACGGAACTAGAGTAAAGTCTGTAATTTCGATTTACTAGGTAGAGTAGGCCACGGGCGGGACGAAAATGCAGGTGGCCAGAAGGAGAGGAGGGGTCTGACAGTGAGTCGGTGGCGTGGTGTGGATGGGTGAGTCCGGCCGTGCTCGAGCCTGGACGAGCCGATCTGCAGGGTCTGACATGTTGCTTCAGAAGCCAAAGTTCCTCATACAACGATACATATTTTAATATTTAATAAACAAATTGTTTCTGGTAAGATACTCTCAGAGGGATTAATATAAGAATAAGAATAAGAATATATTTATTTTCTCGAAATATATACATATAATAATACATACAATATAGTTATTATTGTAAAGAATACTGATTAAATAATATTCTGATAGCATTTTATCGCAGGTTAAAATATTTTCCTTTTTTTAGATGAAAAACATGTCGATTCCTTCAATTATGTGTAAAACGCGTAGTTCCAAAAAATTAAATGTGTATGAACGGTTTTGTCATACACATTTAATTAATTTTAAATACTTGATTTAAAAACATCTAAATTTACTACTTCATAAGACCACAAGTTCTAATGTAGTGGTCAAAAATATTTTTAAATATTTTTCCTGTCTTAAGTGAAGGTACATTAACAAATTTTGATTATAAAATCAGGAAATAATTAACACACCGAAAACCGATTGCATCACCTTAATCTGAATTTATTTTAGGCCTCTTAAGTTATATAAGTTATGAGTTTATATTTTATATTTTATATATATATATTAGTTTATATTTTAGAGTTTATTTAACATACATCTTTATAAATATTTATATTTAATCCCTAATACAATTATTTCATAGTTTCTAAAATAATTTTCCAAAATTTATTAATTATTTAGCGAACTAAATAGTTTTAAAATCTATCGCTTACTTCATTTCAGTGTTTTCATTTTTTTTAATTAAGGTTAAATACTTGACTCGAAAAAAAACTCAAACTCATAATTACGTCTAAAAACTCAATTCAACTCGACTCAAATCCTAAAATTGCTAGTCGCACACCCCTACTCAATACCATAATTTGGATCAAATTATGACTAACCCAAATACAAAAAGTTCAAGAAATATGGACAAAGAAGTTTAAACAATACAAAATAGTTAGATATTTCTTTTTTAATACTAGGCATACACTGGACCACTTTTAGATCAGAATACGTTTATTTCCAAATAACTGACAATAAACAGATTGTCAGTAATTTTATTGTCATATATTAATATTTCTCAAGCATTACATCATTGTTGTGAAAGATAACTGCTAATAGAACAAAATAATAAATAAATAGAACAAATAAAAACACAAAAGATTTTCAGTTTAGACGGTTAATACTGGTGAACTCTAGGGTACATGCTTACTGTCACCGCAGAAATGTATTATGACTATATCAAAATAACCAAAATGTGGTTATCTATTTATATAACAAATAGTTATTAGTATCTATTTTGGACGGCTACCAAAACACATGCATTTGTTTGTGAGTAGTATTAATACTGTCCTGTTTTAAAAAGAAACCTTATTAATTAATTTACCTGAATAACTTTTGCATGAGCTGTGGCTTCTGCAGCCAGTCCTTGTTCGATAGTCACTATATGTTTCTGGTAATGCTCTTCAATTAGTTTTAAGAAGAAAGCAAATATATCTGCCATGTTGGTTGTCAGGGCTTGGTACAGATCCTTTCTCCTTTGATTGGATTCCAGAGTCTAAGAAATGGGACAGTTTTAAAATGTAAGTACTAAAGAGATGTTCCCTAAAAATAATGTTATTAAAAAGATATCAACATTATAAGCAGATCAGAATAAAATCAAAATCAATACACAGAGCTGGTTAAATTGTTAAAATTTAGTATTTAGAGACAAAACTCTATACTAACTGAATACATAAAAATGAGAAGTACAAGTTTGTAGTGATATAACAAATAAAAAAGAACTATTCTTTACAAAGCCAAAACAAAATGAAAACATGGTAAAAATGTTATAAGTAAAATAAGAAAATAATTTGTTTTTGATTTAAACTTTTGAGGACCGACCAAACAAAAAGTGTGAACTTTTTTCTTCTCACTTTTAAAGTGCGACATTTAAATATTTAGGCTGAAATTTTGGAGATACGCTTGTCTTAAACATGTATTTATAACATCTGTTCTAATAAAGATACAAAGGTACTTCTTTGACCAGCATGTTTGTAATTGAGTACTTTATCAGAATAATTGTCCAAAAAGTCATCTTATAATTTTTAAATATTTATATTTTGTCAAAGTGTATTATTCTTTAAAAATAATCGTTTTTGTACGCTTACAGCTTGTAAACAAAAAACATTTTACATGTCGGGAACTGTTTTATTGAAGTCTAAACATAATCACCTACAAACACAGAAAATATTATAACAAACACAATAAAAAAAAATAACATGAAATATTTAGTAGTACTGTTAAAAATTTATTTATTCTGATTCATCTGTTAAAAATCTGTTAGCTCTCTGTCTATTATTGTCAGTTCTTTTCTTTGACATTATATTCCAACAGCTGGCTCCAGACGTTAAAAAAAGCATTCTTAAATGTCTGCGTATCATCCCAACAACTTACAAGTTATCGTAAGTGGTAAATTGGATGTTATATATAACAAAACTTCGAATGACAGGATATCGTCATTCGGTCCTCAATGTGAATTTTAGTAATGACCATATTTCGTCATTTCGGTCCACAAGGGGAAAAACATAAATGACGAAATATAGTCATTCGGTTCCTAAAGGGTTAAGGCCTAACCCAAGTTAATCTTTTAAATCCTACCGCCGCAGTGTTGTGGTCTAGTGCAATGTACGCTTGCTGCCCGCCGGCGCAATGTTTGTGGCTATGACGCTTCATGTTGAGTTCATGCCATTTTTACTAATATTTATTGACGGAATGTCACGAAATAACATTGACAATCTTTGAGCAGTTCAGCATTGTGTCAGCATGTGTTTTTTTATTTAACGTCAGATTTTGGACAGACACATTTCTGATATTTATATTTACTCACTTGTCATTTATAAACATTAAATGGCGGAGCAATCGCATATATTATGTGAAAAAGAAATTAACAAATTTCTCAGAAGAGATTGTTTCAGTGCTTTATATGAGTGTAGTAAGGAAAGTGACAATTTAGAAGACTCATTTTTACTACAAAATACTACTGATAATGGTGCTATATTATACTTTATTATTCATTATTCATTTCTAAGACGCTGATCAGAGATATGGGCGAATATGAAGAGTGAGTGAGTGTAGATGAACGAGTCCTTATTAAGAGCCCAATAGCCAGGGCAACTATGGGACCTACAACTTTACATAGAATCTGAACCATGAAGTGTTGGTCTCATTTTCAGCTAACTGACAAGTTTGACACTCAGTTCTCTTCCCCACACAACATTTGAACCTTGACTACCATCCAACATGGACACCCCAGACTTCTCTAATAGTGTCCAAGTCGATGGCAACTATTGAGTGGACACCATGTCAGTATTAAGAGGACCGAGCATGGAACCTATCGCTTACAATTTCCTAAACACTCTGTCCCCAAGTAGCTGCGTTACAGTACTGCGCCACCAGTGCCGACAATCATCAGTTCTGTTCTATGGATGACGGTTTAGGCTACATTGACTGTAACAGCTCTGCCTCTCCCATGGCCCTTTTAGTAACAAAACTACACTTAGCATAACAACCAGGCTCATTTATATTAAAATATCTATAGTTTAAATTTGTATCAAATGTTTTCTTGAGAGAACTTTTGTGTATTTGACATTGGTTACAAGCATTGATATGAGTAGCAGGGCTACATTGACCATAGACAATTAGTACATTAGACATTACATTTTTCTCTCAATTTTCTTATTTTTTTTGTATAAAAGCTAGAAACTACAATATCTTGAAAGAAGATAAACTGGGGGGTTTTATTTAATATAACACACAGTACTTTCATTTAACAGCCAACAGATGCATTTATGCATGCAATAGATTACTATCTTCCAAGTCATTGTCACACAAAACAAAAATTAGGTTGTACAAATCAATAGTCATCCCAGTTTTGCTCTATGGATCTGAAACGTGGATACTAAATAAGAAAGAAGAAAAAAAACTAATTGTCTTCGAAAACAAAGTCTTGAGAAAGATATATGGTCCCACATATGACCAAGGGGAGTGGAGAAGGAAACATAACAGGGAGATTAGAGACCTGTATAACGACGCAGACATTGTGAGTGAGGTCAAAAGTAGAAGACTAAGGTGGGCTGGGCATGTGTTGAGAAGGAGAGAAGAGTCCCAACTAAAGAAAGTTAGCAAAAATAACCCTGAGGGAAGGCGACCTCGTAGGAGGCCAAAACAAAGATGGTGGGACCAGGTTAGGCTAGATATACAGCGAGTTGGAGCCATGGAAGAGAATGCAGAGGACAGGTCAATTTGGAGAGGCTTTGTTGGTGCGGCTAAATATCACCTGCGATATAGATGGCCCTGGGAGTAAGTAAGAGTAAGTAAGTACTTTCATTTAACATTTTAAGAAGAAATCTGTGCACTGAAAGATTAGCAAAATTCATTTATGATATGTTAACAATAGATTCAAAGCAGGTAAAGTAATGCTAATGACCATTGTAATTTGTTGTCTATTATGGAAAAGATAGTAAAAAAAGTTAAAGATCGTCTTATTTTACCAGGCAAAGTTAGGACGATCTAACATTTAACCTGTGAACCAACGGCTTAGCATGACTTCCGAACCACGGGAGCGGCAGGACAAAAACTGTTAATGGTAATATCGGGAATCGAACATGGACTGACTGCGTGGTAAGCCAATGCCTAGTCCCTTATCTACGGCAGCTCCCATACTGCCAAACTATAGCATGAAAGTTCATTATTATTTTACAAATAATCAATTTTACTTATAATATTAATACTTCTCTATAAGGTCAATTATATAGGGTACATTACTATATCAGACATATATTTGACATCTCTTAATTATGCTTATTACTTATTATTTAAGCTAAGGGTTTGTAACTATACTTGTTGAGAAAATCTATACTGGTGATGATTTAGTGCAATAGTGTTTTATCATTTTGTTTGATTTCTAAAATTACTGAAGATGAAGTAGTTATATTTTGCTTATTTCCTAAATTGATAAGATTGAATATTAAACAAAACATCTTTATAACATAACCTGTTTAAAAATAATGTCTTGGTTTATACAGTGGAACCTCATTATAGTGGGCTTTGCTTATAAAAGACTGCACATTCTTGACACAGACTAAATTAAAACGATCTTTTTCTCTTTATGACAGTAAATAGGTATAAACAAACATTACCTCTAAATAAAAAAAGCAAATTTATTTATTTATTTTTTGTTTTTTGTTTATTACATAGAATGTAATTAATATTTTATTGAAAACAAGTACAAATATCAAGTAATTTTAACATTGTTTACTTCACTTATCCCTTTAATTACATCATATTGTTAACTCTCAAACTGAAAATCAACTGACCATTGTTGATAAAACTGAAATCAACAAATCATCTGTCAATATGCACCGATCGCTATTGGTAGCCGATGTAACTTTGGAAAGTATTCTCAAAATATCTGCGTTATGTATTAGGTTTACCTAATGATGTGTAAATGCCAAGTGGGCAGAACATTTATAAATGGGCATTTGCCCAAAGCATTTTTTAACACCCAAAAAACTAGGCATTTATAAAAAAAAAGGTAGTTTTAATCTAGAACTGCTTGTAAATGTTTATTTGAGTGCCTGCTGCAATATACATTTCTTCAATACCACTATTGAGTTCCTAAAATTTACTTTAAGACAATTATCAAACGTGTAATTATTGAATAAACTTGAGATTGTTAAAATATAGTCCTTAAAACTTCAGTATAGTATTTGCGAAAACCCAATATCATAACTGAGTGCCTTAATATTACTTTAACTGTGACATTGTTACATAATAAGGTTCACCGAAGTGACAGAAAAACTTTCTAAAAACTAGAAAATTCACTGTTTATTAAAGTTACTTCACAGAACGTGTTGACTTTACAACTGCTGGTTTACAAGTGGACTGGGGTGGGTCATTTAGTCAGATGTAATGAGGTTCTATTGTATATCAAGATTTTTTTTATAGTAAATATTCTTCATAAAAAATGCTGGTGTCAAAAATGAAATGTTTAACGCATTACTTTGAAGTGTGCTATTAAAATCTTTAAAGAGGAGTAACACTTTTAAAGTGTCAGGCTTGTCATGTTTCAATAATAACAATGTAGACACTCTCTTATTCAACAGTATACATATATAAAACATAAAAGTAATGTTATCTTAAGTCACATTAAAGCGAAAAATTTTAATTGTACCCTAGATTTGTTATAAAGAATAATATATAAAAGATAGGCAGTAATCAGGCTAATTGTAAGCAAAGTAATAATCACCAATTAACAGTTTTGGTAATATGGTTTATTATTTTACATAATTTAGTAAAATTAGCTACATTTAAACACATAATAAATTATACTACTTGGTTTTCATAAAATAAACTATTTATTATACCTGCAACACAGCAACATCTTCTGCTAAGCGGAGAAAGACCAATAAAACAAGCTCAGTTTGAGTGCAACCTTCTGTACAAGCCTGATTAAGTTCTGAAAGCAGAGTTGGCCATTGTTGCGGCCACTCCCGTTTCACCATCTCCACTATTACCCGTGACATTGCATCCTTCAGGTGAGCCTGGGCCTGTTCCCCAGTCAGCCCCCCTGCTATCAATTTCATGGCATTCTCCTAGAAATATTCATTGTCTCCATTAGAAAATGACAAATTATAAATAATTACAGGAAAATAATTTCGGTAGCCCTCAAAGCTCTGCCACAGTAATAAAGAAAACAAATATCAATATAACCAAAATTGAACATCATCAACAAACCAAACTCTACTTTTTCCTTTGATCAGAATGTAATTGATAACACAAAATAGACAAACTGTAGCCAACAATATGTACAAGCTTTCACTTGTGTATACGAAAATACGAGCTGCCGATAGTGTTGAAATAAACATTTTCTATACTTAAAAGTGAACTAATCGCAGAATTTTTTTCCAAAAGTCTAAAAGAGGGTGGAAAAACATTGTATTCCTAATTTCTATCATGCTAGTCTCAATCAAATTTCTTACGTACCTTAAAATCTATCAAAATACTTTCTTGCAACAACATGAGAACAATTAAATCAGTCAGAGACGATACTGATCTGTTAATCACAGAACAGCCTCTTATAAGTCTACAGATTCAAAGCATTGTCATTAGTAGAGAGAGTAATCATAGCTTTTCTAACTGTGAAAACCCATTAAGACAAAGACATCAAGATAAAACTGTGCTGACGAAAGATGCTAACCATTCTGTAGTTACTTGTGCCAAGGCTTTTGCTCATCCATGCTCATTATATGCAATGTTTTACAGATCTTTTTGTTATGTGTGCAACATACAATCAATCGAATTTCTCTAGCATTAAAACATAAATAGAAAAATTTTAGTTCCAGCTTTACACTTTTTGCCTTTCTTTAGGCCCACGCACATGTACAATTAATTTCAGTGTCTCTGTTTTGGCCCAAGCAAATACACAATTATATTGCTTGATCTGAGGGTTTACAAACTTTTGCCATACAAAATACCTATGAGAGTGTTGTCTTTGCCCTCATCAACCTGCGTTACATCAATATCGTGATTGATAGAACATTATATTCTTTCCCAAACTCTTCTTAATCTAACACTTAAAAGTTATAACATGTTCAACGGAGCCTGGCTGGTAGCAATGAGCTAAGCTCTAAGCGGGAAGAATTGCCAGGATCTCTAAAGAACCATGCATACCATTATCACTCTCTCATTATGGAAAGTCCTTCTCATCAGAGTTAAGCTCAAAAATGCTTAACAGGTACTATAATAACAACTTATGATATTTGATTGCAGTCAGAGGGTAAAATGTTAATGTATAATTTCTAACAGCATTTTTAAATTAATATTTTTCATTAAAATAATTTTTTGTACCTCTGTTATTTAGCATGATTTTCACCTAAGGAAGTTGGAATTCTTAGAGAATATCCTTATTAGACAAACGTGCCAGTTTTGGATCACTCATTGCATGAGCACAAATGTGGGCAACATGTGTAGCCCACAAAACTTTGGAAGTAGTACTTCCCTTTTACGTGCCAAAGCACACTGACTCTGTCGAGTAAGAGTTGACTTGGAGTTATTGTGTCTCCAGCCCCCTCTAGAATCTTTGAGATGTGTTCAAACCAAAACGCCTGTGCTTGCCTGTAGCACATGCGAGTATTGCAGATTAAATGCATCTCCTGACAGAAATTGATTAAGAACCATGCATTTAAAATACACTAGACATCACCATTCTTATTGGGAGAGAAATTTCTTGCTGTTTCAGTTTCTCTTAACAAGATTAGTTTATGAATCCAAATATTCTAAATCAACTTCATTTATTCATACTGTTAAAGGCGTTTTAAGAGATTGTTAAATTTAATGCCTTTTTGGAGGACAAACTAACATCCACATTAGTAAAAGAAATAGTAAAAAAAGACGCAACCACAAACGATCACAGGGATATTCGTTTTATATGTAGAAATTTATGAAAAGAACCAACTGTACCTTTAGAGGAGATAGTGCATATCTTGGAGCGAAGAACTGAGAGGATGAGAGATGCCAGTAGAGATGGATCCACCAGGCCTGGGATGTTGATGTTGTCTAGCGGACAGTTCAGAGCACAACACAACACTATAGAGAGTTCACACACTTTAGAATTTTGAATAAAACGCTGGGTAGATGGAGAGGGAAGAGATTGAGAAAAACACGATCACTGGTTAATGAAATAAGAATTATACAGTGTAAGAGAGGATCGGGGCAATCGCGACGTGAGAACCGAGAGAACCGTTCCGCGTAATATCATAAGTTCAACTGGTGTTTTAATTTTAGGTAGAAGGTGAAGAGTGTTGACGAGGTTCACACGACCAGTTACAAGGGTTAGACAATGTCACCTGATATTTGACTTTTGGCAAGTGCATATGCATAGAGGCCAGTAATATTACTTAAATTTCAATATAGTAACAGATGAATATGTTACGAGTATATGAGTAACAATTTATGCTTATGAGTTTATAAAAAACAGATAAGAGAAACAAATTATTAAATTGCTTAATTATGAATTAACTATATGTACAATATTTATTATTAAGTACAGAACATACCGGCCGCCTTGAAGTACTACTTCAACGAGAATGGATTACATAATTAATGTCCTTTGAGTTGGGCGGCAAGCCAATAAACTGTAGGTCTTCTAATTAATAGGTAAGGGGAAAACCTTGGCTGCCGGGCGTGTTAAGGTTCCCTGAGCAGTCTTCAGAACCATGCCGTCTGAGCCAGGATGGACCGCAGTGATGCGAGCTAGCTGACATGTGAGTGGTGGAGTAGAGTTGTGGACCAACACCAGATCATCGACATTAAGGTTGTCTTGTGGAGCAGTCCACTTTGAACGTTGTTGAAGAGGTACTCTAGTTGCCATCTATGCCAAATTCATAGATGGAAGATTTGGATGAGCTGCCAGTGATGGAGACGATTAGAGGGCACTTCTCGCAGATTAGGTTCTGGAAGCGCTGCAAGTGGAGCACCGATGAGGAAGTGTCCAGGAGTTAGCACTGAGAGTTTAAAGGAGAGAGGTTTGTCCTAGTCAAAACCTTTGCTCCAAAGTAGCTGTATGAAACATTTTGCTAGCATGATTTTAGCACTGAGAGTTTAAAGGAGAGAGGTTTGTCCTAGTCAAAACCTTTGCTCCAAAGTAGCTGTATGAAACATTTTGCTAGCATGATTAGGGAAGCTAAAAAGCCACAGGGGATACAGTATAGCAATTAAACTTAGTGCAGTCCATTTAGTCATGACATCTTGGGAGTATTTGAAATTATAGCACAATGCATTTTCATCAGGGAACCAATGAAGTCCCAAAATAGATAGTTGGAGTTGTTGAGAATCTTTCAGAAATCCGGGAGGTTCCAAATGATCCGTCGGAAGATTCTTTAAATGCTGACTTGAATTTGACGCCCACTTGCGGAGCTCAAAGCCATCTCGAGCGAGTAGTTGGATGAGTTTATCTTGAAGTTGAAGAGCAGATTCGATGGTTTCAGCACCAGTAATGATGTCATCAACATAAAGTGTGGTATTGGGGAGCGTGAGATGGTTGAGGGAACGAAGCTCCTTACTGTTCAGCCAACTGGGGGGGGGGGGGAGAGAGAGGGAGAGAGAGAGAGAGAGAGAGAGAGAGAGAGAGAGAGAGAGAGAGAGAGAGAGAGAGAGAGAGAGAGAGAGAGAGAGAGAGAGAGAGAGAGAGAGAGAGAGAGAGAGAGAGAGAGAGAGAGAGAGAGAGAGAGAGAGAGAGAGAGAGAGAGAGAGAGAGAGAGAGAGAGAGAGAGAGAGAGAGAGAGAGAGAGAGAGAGAGAGAGAGAGAGAGAGAGAGAGAGAGAGAGAGAGAGAGAGAGAGAGAGAGAGAGAGAGAGAGAGAGAGAGAGAGAGAGAGAGAGAGAGAGAGAGAGAGAGAGAGAGAGAGAGAGAGAGAGAGAGAGAGAGAGAGAGAGAGAGAGAGAGAGAGAGAGAGAGAGAGAGAGAGAGAGAGAGAGAGAGAGAGAGAGAGAGAGAGAGAGAGAGAGAGAGAGAGAGAGAGAGAGAGAGAGAGAGAGAGAGAGAGAGAGAGAGAGAGAGAGAGAGAGAGAGAGAGAGAGAGAGAGAGAGAGAGAGAGAGAGAGAGAGAGAGAGAGAGAGAGAGAGAGAGAGAGAGAGAGAGAGAGAGAGAGAGAGAGAGAGAGAGAGAGAGAGAGAGAGAGAGAGAGAGAGAGAGAGAGAGAGAGAGAGAGAGAGAGAGAGAGAGAGAGAGAGAGAGAGAGAGAGAGAGAGAGAGAGAGAGAGAGAGAGAGAGAGAGAGAGAGAGAGAGAGAGAGAGAGAGAGAGAGAGAGAGAGAGAGAGAGAGAGAGAGAGAGAGAGAGAGAGAGAGAGAGAGAGAGAGAGAGAGAGAGAGAGAGAGAGAGAGAGAGAGAGAGAGAGAGAGAGAGAGAGAGAGAGAGAGAGAGAGAGAGAGAGAGAGAGAGAGAGAGAGAGAGAGAGAGAGAGAGAGAGAGAGAGAGAGAGAGAGAGAGAGAGAGAGAGAGAGAGAGAGAGAGAGAGAGAGAGAGAGAGAGAGAGAGAGAGAGAGAGAGAGAGAGAGAGAGAGAGAGAGAGAGAGAGAGAGAGAGAGAGGAGAGAGAGAGAGAGAGAGAGAGAGAGAGAGAGAGAGAGAGAGAGAGAGAGAGAGAGAGAGAGAGAGAGAGAGAGAGAGAGAGAGAGAGAGAGAGAGAGAGAGAGAGAGAGAGAGAGAGAGAGAGAGAGAGAGAGAGAGAGAGAGAGAGAGAGAGAGAGAGAGAGAGAGAGAGAGAGAGAGAGAGAGAGAGAGAGAGAGAGAGAGAGAGAGAGAGAGAGAGAGAGAGAGAGAGAGAGAGAGAGAGAGAGAGAGAGAGAGAGAGAGAGAGAGAGAGAGAGAGAGAGAGAGAGAGAGAGAGAGAGAGAGAGAGAGAGAGAGAGAGAGAGAGAGAGAGAGAGAGAGAGAGAGAGAGAGAGAGAGAGAGAGAGAGAGAGAGAGAGAGAGAGAGAGAGAGAGAGAGAGAGAGAGAGACTGAAATGTATTGAGAGGGATTGTTACGCCATGAAATTAGCAGGACAAACTAATGTCCACATCAGTAAAAGAAATAGTACAAAAGACGCAACCGCAAACGATCATAGGGATATTCGTTTTATATGTAGAAATTTATGAAAAGAACCAACTGTACCTTTAGAGGAGATAGTGCATATCTTGGAGTGAAGAACTGAGAGGATGAGAGGTGCCCGCAGAGATGGATCCACCAGGCCTGGGATGTTGATGTTGTCTAGCGGACAGGTCAGAGCAAAACACAACACTATTGAGAGTTCACACACTTTAGAATTTTGAATAAAATGCTGGGTAGATCGAAAGAAGAGATTGAGAAAAACACAATCACTGGTTAATGAAGTAAGAATTATACAGTGTAAGAGAGGATCACGGCAATCGCGACACGAGAACCGAGCGAACCGTTCCGCGTAATATCATAAGTTCAACTGGTGTTTTAATTTTAGGTAGAGGGGTAAAGCGTGTTGACGGGGTTTAAACCACCGGTTACATGGGTTAGACAATGTCACCTGATATTTGACTTTTGGTAAGTGCAAGTGCATCAAGGCCAGTAATATTATTTAAATTTCAATATAGTAACAGGTGAATATATTAAGAGAAT
>JAQJVL010008873.1:0-18071 GCA_035578905.1 Stictocephala bisonia
TTTTAACTAACCATATTAAAATTTCATATATTTTTGTATCAGCAAATTTATATTATTCTTTAGTAAAGACGTCTATAGTTAAGATATGGGCGAATATGAGGGGTGAATAAGTGTGATGAGTGTAGATGAACGAGTGTAGTCATTGTTACTAACTAGGGTCGACTGTTCCCCAGAAATAGTTATTTATTAATAGGCCAATAGCCAGGGCAATTTAGGGACCTACAGCTTTACATGAAATCTGGTCCACGTAGTGTTGGTCTGATTCACAGCTAACTGACAAGCCTGACACTCAGTTCTCTTCCCTCACGACATCCAAACCCTGACTACCATCCAAAATGGACACCCCAGACTTCTCTAATGTGTCCACATCGATGGCAACCATTGAGCGGATGTCATGTCTGTATTAAGAAGACCGAGCATCAAACCAGTCGCCTACAATCTTCTCAACACTCTGTCCCCAAGTAGCTGGGGGACAACGTTTTTAGCCTGTATGCATAAAAGTTTGCTCTTATTAAACGAAAAAAATATATTTATCAGATATATTTATTGTTATATTAGTCTAAAGTATGTATTTATTACCTCTTTATTTAACAGGTGCTTCCAAGACTGGGAAGATATATGTACGACATTGGATTTAAACTCTCACCTGCCAAAACCACCACCAGAAGAGAAAGAAAAGGACAAGAGCAAGGACGAAGAGAAGAAAGCAGAAAAAGAAGGGGATGAGAAGGACAAGGATAACGAAAAGGTACAGGATGGCTTTTGTTAATCATAACTATTACCAACTCTTAAACCAATAGTATGTACTGGCCATAGACCATCCATCCATCCAACACACACGGTTGGCTACTGACTAGTCCACTGTGTACTCAGCTATTGACTGGCCCACCCACCCATTCACCTGAAACGGAGCTACTGACTGGCCAAACTGCACTCCCATTGTACACGGCTATTTACTGGATCAGCATACCTGCCATAACACAATCGGCTATTGACTGGTCCACTCCACCTCCCATCTTGCACAGAGCTATTTACACAGCTATCTAACACAGTAGCTATTAACAAACTGAGCTATTGACTGGCCAAACATTCCCGTAGTTAACGGCTATTTACTGGCTCACCAGCCCTGCCATAAAAAACTCGTCTATTGATTGACTGGCTCACCCACCCTCTAATCTTACACAGAGCTATTGACTGGCCAAACTGCACTCCCATCGTACTCGGCTGTTTACTGGATCACCAGCCCTGCCATAATTCACTCAGCTATTGACTGGTCCACTCAACCTCCCAACTTACATAGAGCTATTTACACAGCTATCTAACACAGTAGCTGTGTAAATTGACACAAACTTAACAATTTTTAGAAGTGTGTTTGTGTGTGTGTGTAACACAAACTGAGCAATTGACTGACCAAACATTCCCGTAGTTATTGGCTATTTACTGGTTCACAAGCCCTGCCATAAAACACTCAGCTATTGACTGGTGTTTTTGGAATATTATGTTTACAATTTTCAAGCCCAGAGAAATTTTTATTTTACCAACTCAATTATGTACCAGGCAGTACATTTTTCTTAAAATTTGACATTTTATATATATTTGTGTGAACAAAATGTTGGTCGAGATATTTCCTTCGTTTATTTGATGACTATTCTTGTGGCTGGTTGCTTGGTAAAATATTTATCACATGCATTCTTAGTTTTTAGCTTGAGTGTAATTTAAAAGACTTTGTAGAAAGATGGCAAGGAATGCCTAGGGATGTTTTTTAGTGGTATTTCATAACATCACGTTTTATTCATATTGGTTAAGATTTAGGAACAGAAAATCTTCTTATAGAATCCTTGAATTTGATATTTCAAGATCATCAGAAAAATAACCAGACCAATAGTAATGTAATGAAAAGCAAATACAAACAGTCTACTTTGTAAGCATGATGTATTTGAGACCTTTTATCGACCAGTAGATTATTCATGGAACTATGTTTAATCAAATAGAAAAAAGAAAGAGGTCACTTTTGTATGCCTGCAGCATAATAGTCATAAATAATAATTATTATGTTTATCCTTGATAATTTTGGGGGAATAAAGAGGCTAGCTGGCATACATTGAATAGAAGGGAATAAATTGCAGTACTGGCAGCTGCTGGGCCTGCAATCTGCCTACAAACTGGATAAATAACAACTACAACCATTCAGAGCGTTATTGGATGTGACCTCTATATCGTCTCTGTAGTTCAACTAACCAATAGTCAATGAAATAGATTAAAAACAGAAATAAAAAACTAATAAAAATTGATTCGGTTAGCTTTATTTCTTTTCACAAATGGGATATCCTAACTTTTTTTTACATACAGCATTTTAATTTGATAACCTACAGAGAGGCAAAATTACTTTGTACGAGGGCCGTTCGGAAAGTAACCTCCGGTTGCTCATAGAATAGGAAGTGGAGGGGATAGTGCCACCATAGTAGCGTTGATGCGCAGGTCTCTTCAGTCGGCATCCAGCCGTGGTACTGTGAAGGTCGTCCGAGTGCTAGTTCGTTTTCTGTAGCTTGTGAAAATGGCGTCTGTCATAGAAAGTCCCGCCAAATGTGAGGTGCGATCAGTTATTAGATTTTTTACAGCCAAGCAGTATTCAGCGGCAGCCATTCATAGAGAATTGTGCACTGTGTATGGACTGGCAGTAATGAGTGAAGGAGTTGTTCGGGAATGGGTCAGACATTTCAAAAATGGCCGAACTAACGTCCATGATGAAGAGAGGAGTGGCAGACCGTCTGTGGTTACTGATGGACTTGTCGAGAAAATCAACGAGAGGATTCGTGACAACCTTTCTGTCACTATCTCGTACAAAACAGTCCTAGAAATCTGTTGAAATTCATCCCAAAGCTCTGAGATAGTGAACTGTCGATTGTCACGAATCTGCCACTCCTCTCTTCATCATGGAGGTTAGTTCGGCCATTTTTGAAATGTCTGACCCATTCCCGAACAACTCCTTCACTCATTACTGCCGGTCCATACACAGTGCACAATTCTCTATGAATGGCTGCCGCTGAATACTGCTTGGCTGTAAAAAATCTAATGAATTATCGCACCTCACATTTGGCGAGACTTTCTATGACAGACGCCATTTTCACAAGCTACAGAAAACCAACTAGCACTCGAACGACCTTTACAGTACCACGGCTGGATGCCGACTGAAGAGACCTGCGCGTCAACGCTACTATGGTGGCACTATCCCCTCCACTTCCTATTCTATGAGCAACCGGAGGTTACTTTCCGAACGGCCCTCGTATTATTTAGAAAATTGTTAATAACATGATTATAACCACTTTACGTGTATGAGTGGGAGACGAGTAGGTAAATACCACTATACGTGTTTGGGTGGGAGGGTGATGTTTTAGGCAGCAGAATATTTCAACTCTGATATGATATGAAAAACATTAAAAGATAAGAATATTTATAAAACATAAAGTTGTAAGAAATTACATTTCTGAATCATGATTCCATAGAAATACTTATGAACATAATTTTGGTCCATATTACCTACTAACTTCACATGGTATATTCATCTCTTTATTATATGAGTTTAAACTACAATAAAAGTGTAATGTGTAATTATACTAATATTTTACATATATGAAGAGTTAAATTTCACTGTTGATTTTCACAATACAGTAGATTCTCGTGACTTATCTGGATCAATGTGGCTGCAAACCAATCCAGATACCATTAATTCTGTATTTGCTGGAGTTCAAAGTCAAGTGGTATGAGGTGATATAACCTTTCAAACGTCATCGTTACTTAAGTTATGAGTTTTAGATGTTTACCGCTATTTATTATATAGATTCTTCCAATTTTCATTAATTTCTGTATTTTAGGCATTATTAAAACAATACTTACTTAAAATAATATTAACACAAAACAATAAGCTAAAAAAATTTAAGGAATAGATGAGTTAAAAACGCATAACCGTTAAACCTAGCTATTCAGCTGGGTCACTGACTTCTGGTGACAAATTTACTACAAATAACATGCGTGGGAAACGTGGTGGTAAGCGCAATATTCTATTAAGGCCGTTTGGTCAACAAATTTATTCGTTTCAATTGCAAGGTTTTTACATCAGCTATTAAACACCTTCCAAGTAGTTTTTCCATGAAAATTATGAAGGGCCTAACCTTATACTGTAATTGAAATAATATCGCCGGAAAAGTAAGTAACGAGTATTTTGTTTATAACCAAAATAAACTAAAGTCTTGAACAAGGCAATACTATAAAAAAACCAAATAAAAATTATAAATACTCAGTAAACAGCTAAATATAAAAACTGAATTGAAACAAATATAAATTAATTGATCTAACTTGACATCTTATTAATTTACCCACCCACCCATACACATACGGTGGTATTGCCTGCCCACCCTCCCATACACATACGGCGGTTTTGCTCATCCAGCCTCCCATACACATACAGTGGTATTATCTTTTATAATTTTCATGAAATTATAAAGATACATCACCCCAAAGATGCGATTTTAGGCTTTATTGATACATAACTATTAAAACTATTACCCTGATTATTCCCAAATTTGAAAAAACGACTCACAGAACTGATCTTGGTCAACATTTATTTATTTTAAATTACGTAATTTTATTACAAATGAGCAAATTTGATTCGAAATTATTAATTTTATATATTTGTTTTTATTTTTGTAGGACTAGAAATATAACGTGTAGGGCATCTTATGCTTTATAATATCCCTCAATTTACATAATTGTTTAACTTTGTATACTCAATTGGTAATTGTAATTTTACACGCATATCATATGTGTGTTATGGATACGCAGCGCGAGACAGTGCCCGCACCCATAGGATCGCACTTTAACAACGTTTAACTATTATACCCCTCATATCTCAAGGCAGGGAAGGGTTGGATTTGTCTGTAGTATGTGTGTAGTAGTAAATCGTGGTCTAGAGGTACAGCCAGCGCTCCGTAGCGGAATTCAGTTGTCCTTAATGCTGCCCGCACCACCTCAATACAGAAGGAACGGGAATTATAATAATAAAACAATGTAGGGTTTGGAAATTATTCACATGTGTACCACTACACTCTGTTATACATACAGTACTGCATATACACTTATTACATTTTATTCAACGTTATGCTTTTAGTGGGAATACAGACACTTTTGAAAACAGACCTACTGTTTGATGTCGATACAATGAATTCTAATGGTTAGGGTTCTGTGTTCGTAATATTGCTATGTTTTTACTGTACTATAAGTGAATAATGAAGTTTTATCTTATTTCCAGTCTGAAAAAGAAATTGAAAAGGAAAACGAGAAAGACAAGGAAACAGATGAAAATAAGGACAAAGAGAAAGAAAAAGAAGATAAGTGAAGTAAAAGCCCCCAAAACCCCGACCCACCCATGAACAATTAATTAGTGTATAGCTTTTTAATTAAGTCCTGTTTGTTTCGTTCCATTATGCATTTAATACATATAGGACTTGTTGTGACCATTGTTAAGTTAAGTGTGTATTTTACAAAGAAAACGTTTTTATTCCAAGAACTTAACTTAAGTATCCATTAATTTACTCTTCATTCCATAAGATTAATGTATTTTCTATATTATGATTTTATTAAGTATAACTGCTTTTCTATTGGCCAATTCCATAAAAGGAACATATTAGGTTCTTTTTCTGTACCTATTTGTACATACAAATTATTATTATTTAAATACAGTATTGATTATTCAGGAATTTATAAACGTTAAACCTAGTTTCTGTAGGGAGTTGACCAGTAGAAAACCGAGAATAGCCAGGTAAATAAATGTAGTCGTAAGACATTTTATAACAAATCGGTAAGCTCAAACCGAAATCAGTCTGCTCATATACAAGGTGTGGTGTCGGGACCGGACCAAGTGTAGACTCACTTTGGCCACCTGCTTTTCTTTTATACATATTTTCTTCCCTTCTAATTGTTTAAGCAGCTCTTTGAGCGTTCAGATGTTTATATAGTATATATTATGAGGTTTCATTTCCATGACAAATTGCTTGTTTACGTAGGTTTAGATTAGCTAGTTGTATGTGTAAATCTACAATTTTATCTATTCAGTGAGGTTTGATGAGCAAATGATTCAATGTACCCTTCCCAAAAATAGACTGATTCTTGTATATTAATTACTACAAAATTCATAATTAATAATTAAAATTACAAAAAAAATCAGACACCATATCATATGCCGTTCTGTATATGGTTGCTTAATTGTTTTAAGAATGAATGTATTTTGTTTAAACTATTTTAACTTAGAATACTCAAAATATGTTTATTATTATATAAGACTATTCATAGTATCTTTGATATTTATGTAACCGAAATGGCTTCATTATGCTTTGAAAGGAGCCGTACAACACCTAATAAAAGAAGATCTTTAAGTAAAACAGTGTCTTGTTTGTATTTTGTACCCATATCCACTCATAGGCCTGTGGCGCATGTGTACTGGCACTTTCAATTTATTCATAATGTGGAAATTATTATGTGAACAAAGTTTTTTAAGTAAAACATCAGCTTTGCTCTCCTAATAATGTTATAACCACAAAATACAAATTTTTAGCCAGAAAATAGTGGCAAAATAATAAAGATTAAGTACAAGTATTAGGAGAACAGAATCAATGAGAAGCTTTAATTTTTGTCCGGTCCGGAAATGTGACCTCCTACCACATTCTGCTCTCCTAGTATTTTTGAGCTTAAAAGTATTAGGAGAACAGAATCAAAGAGGAGCTCTCATTTTTGTCCGGTCCGGAAATGTGACCTCCTACCACATTCTGCTCTCCTAGTATTTTTGAGCTTAAAAGTATTAGGAGAACAGAATCAATGAGGAGCTTTAATTTTTGTCCGGTCCTGATATGTGACCTCCTACCACATTCTGCTCTCCTAGTATTTTTGAGCTTAAAAGTATTAGGAGAACAGAATCAATGAGGAGCTTTAATTTTTGTCCAGTCCTGAAATGTGACCTCCTACCGCATTCTGCTATCCTAGTATTTTTGAGCTTAAAAGTATTAGGAGAACAGAATCAAAGAGGAGCTCTCATTTTTGTCCGGTCCGGAAATGTGACCTCCTACCACATTCTGCTCTCCTAGTATTTTTGAGCTTAAAAGTATTAGGAGAACAGAATCAAAGAGGAGCTCTCATTTTTGTCCGGTCTTGAAATGTGACCTCCTACGCCATTCTGCTCTCCTAGTATTTTTTAACTTAAAAAAGTATAAGGAATTTAAAGGTGTAAATAAAAAGTAAGAGACTACTGTGAGAAACAATTAATTATTTATTTTCAAATGGACAGAGAAATCATTATTGTGACAGTACTCAAAATCCATGTTCAAAAACTAGTTTAAGTATACAAAATATGTAAGGTATCAATAATTGAAAACAATCCATACAATTATAACAAATTCTAATCATTTCATTATTTATTTTTTAATATATTTAGTATACCATAGTGCTCCTGTAGCTATACTCAAAGAATACCTGGAAAGATAACAAAAAATTAGTATTATTTTACAATATTAGTGTGGCAATTAATAGTGACATAAATAAAATATTGATCAACATTTTAAATATCACATTTAAATCTAATAATAGACATTTCATTATTAAGTTTGTACACAGTATTAAGTTTGTTTACTAAGAAACTTATGAGGCCTATGAAAAATCCAATCACACCATTATTTTCTTCGTTTAAATGTCTGTTATGACAAATGCATTTTTAAATTTGATTTTAAATTACTATTTTTTATCTTAGCTGGAACAAAAAAGTTTAAATTAGTTTCAATGTGACTACACTTTTTATCACTCGAAATCCCTCAAATGTTTTGAGTTCATATTTTAATATCTGGTTGACAGGAATGTTTTCTATTATTTTCATCGGAATTTGAACTTTTCAAAGAACAGTTCTTATCAATTTACTGAAGCAAAGTTTTCTTGGCCTCTAGGAAGAGGTTGTAAAATTAATTACTTGGTCATGTTGTAATCCTTATGAAATGTATAGTGCATATATAAAATTACATACTTACGCATATCCTATGTGCAGTGATATAAATGCATATAAAAGTAATTTATCATAACTATACATTTCATATTACAACATGATCAAGTGATTAATTTTACGTCTAGTGTCTTTCAGGAAATTGACAAAAATTTTTTCCTTAAAAAGTTATAATTCTGAAATTTATAAAACTTAGAAAAAAATTATAAAATTCTATAAAACTTATAGAAAGCATTGCTATCAAACAGATATTAGAACATAAAGGTGAAACATTAGTGGGATTTTGAGTAGTAAAAGTGTTAAGTCGATGCACAGTGAAAGTTACAAAAAATTCATGTACTTATGTATTCCAACTAGGATAAAAATTATTAAAACTTACAATACAAATTTAAAATTCATATATTATAAAGTACAATTGAACGAGGAAAACTATGGAGTGATTGGATTTTTCTTAGGCCTCTTAGTAACAACCTTCAAACTTAGGTACAGACCCTGCCATGGTTCTAGGCGTGTAGGAGAGGTAGTGCAAGCGAGATAGTGAATATTCCCCACCATACTTCTATGTCTATTGTGTACAGTCTGTTCAAAATCTTGTTAAGGTTGGTGCTATTTTTATATAGTTTGCTCGAACCATCGAGTACCACAATTAGTACCAACTTGTGTTATTGAAATTAAAGATAAACAACTGGAATAAACATTAAGACAGTAATAACAATAATAATTGAAATAATAGTACTTATACTATGATATTGTGATTTTACAATAAATTATTTGGTTACAAACCATGAGACAAATGTACTCATTAAATAATCTAAACATATTTATAATAGAAAACAAAACAGGCGATTTTGTTTTAGAAAAATATGGTAGGTATCACAACGAGATGTGCAGTAGACTGTGATGTCACAAGGGCGAAATCAGCTGTTTTGATTACTTTATTAAATACTGGTAACTAAATCAACCAATCACATGGAAGTATTTTCCAGGTACCGTGTCAGAGATGTTTATTTTTTAAATGAATGTACAACTGACGTTGGAAAGGGAAATCCATTGATGCAAATGCTCGAACCACACGCCCAGAACTATGGACTTGTCAGTACACATAATTTTCAAGCCAACAACAGTAGTAGCTAACTGAACCTATTGTTTCAACATACCAGAATCTTTTGACAACTACAGATATTGCAAATAAAACCTTTATTTTTGGAAATAAAATGTCTGATGGCTTTTATGGACTTGAGTTAAAAAGAAACTGATATGTCATTCAATCATTCAAATAATAATGGCAACTCCAATTTTTATTTGTAAGTAATGTGAATGTAACATCATTGAATATGAAAAGGAATAAACCTTACAGGGTTAAATAAAGAGCCTCAAGAATGATATCAAACAAAGGACTTGTCCAAGTGATGGTAATGGCCTAGCCTCCTTCAATTACAGTGTGATAAGGTAGTGTTTGCTATATAAATTGATACTCCTCTTGCAGATCTCTATATAACAACTGGATCACTCACTCAGCTGAACTTGCACAGAAAACCTAACTTGAATGACTTGAGTTCAGATTGTCAATTCTAACAGTTAAAATTCAATAACTCCCTCTCAAATTACACTGTCCTGGAAGATAAAATAGCTGTAAAATGCATGTATAAACACTACACTAAACTAACAAATATTTGCAATATTATTAATTTGACTTATATTCATAATAACTTTTTCACTACACTACTATGAGTTCAGCTGTTTTCGTTATGTGTTTACAACCTGCGAAACATCATATTTTCAACAGCTGTCTATTGTTTACTACCGAAAGTAACATTGTTTACAACCGAAAATTTTCCACAGTCAACAACACCTGTTTTTAAAACATGTTTCTAATTTAATAAACAGTTAACATTCCAAAAATGAGTTTTTATTCCGTAGTGTAGTGAAAAGTATCGTTCAAAACTCGAGTGAAAGTGTTTTGTATGTTCTCGACGAGTCCACCGAACTCCGTAATCCTGGAACTCCATGATTTGGTTTAGAATAAGATGATTTCTAGAACTGCGTAATTCTGCAACTCGGCAACGAGGGCCTTAAGTTCGAGTAGCAGAATCCAGTAATAATGTCCGGTGGCACAACCCCGTGATGTTTGATTCTGCAACACCGTGTTTCCCCGCCCACTCGCCGCCGCAGGCTCCTCCCAGCCCCTCCAAGCCCCTCCAGCAGGCTGGCCACTCTGCCGCGTGAAATTGTCCTACTCCTTTCCTCGCAGTCGTCCTACTACAAATATGCTTTTTGTCAATTTGATTTGTATTCAAACAACCTATATATATGTATGCCCTAATGTGTAGTAGCCTATAGCAATTGTCGTACTTATATTATGTTCAAACAGATAATGATTATTAGATTACGATTGAAAACATATTATCGTAACATACCTCCGTATGTATTTCTCAAATAATTACATAGCATTAACTATCAACCACATTTCCTTCAAGGTGAACAAAATAAACTTTTTGTAAATCTGAATAAATTAAACAACCTATGTACGCCCTAATATGTGTGTGATATTTTTAGCCTCAGTGATAACGATACAGTACTTATATGTTGATGAACAAAATCACATCTCTCGTGTATGTTGATTATTATTGTATCATAGCGTCCCTCGGGTTTTGATTATAGTAAAATACCTATCATGTACGTGTGCGTATTATAGTTTATTAGCAATCATATTTGTAATTAAATATGGTAAGTAGAGTGTATGATGTAAATAGTAAATTTAAGTATCGCATCATACATAATATTGTTTATGTATGATGTATGAGTAGAGTGTATGATGTAAATAGTTAATTTAAGTATTGTTTCCGTACAAAAAACTCCTTCTTGTTCTATATGTGTGTTCTAATGTGACGTGTTGTTGTCACGCTCTAAATTATTAATAAATATTTATATTAAGAATATTAAGAAACAGATATTCTTCACTTGGCAAAAAAGGGCACTGCGAGCAATGTTGGGGCTGAAGCCTAGGGAGCACTGTAGGGAGCATTTTATCGCATCCGAAATTTTAACTGTTCCAAGTATCTTTATTTTTGAAATAGCTATGTATGCAACGACATATTTACCTGAATATATAAATACAACTCATATTTACAATAATAGGCATAAATATAACTTTTCTGAACAACACAGACTTAAATTATATGAACAAAAACCAGAGTATCTGGGCAGGAAAATGTACCAAAACCTGCCAAGTAATCTAAGATCTATATCAAATGTAAACAAATTCAAGAGCGAGTTAAAATGTTTTTTTTCTAAAAAAGTGCTTCTATTGCCTAAATGAATTCCTTGAGCCAAATCCACACCCAACCTAGCCCAATCCCACCCCTTCGTTAAGGAAGAGGATTTGACGCTGCCAAAGCTCCATGGAGTCTACTGCAAAGAGGAAAAGTAAAAAGTAAATGTAGAATTTTCATCTTTGGTATTAAATGCTGAATAAATTACAGGAAACGTAAGTCTAGGTATAATTATTCTAACTGAGATTTTGATAGAAAAGAACTAGATCAATTTCTATAATATTCCAAACTATATTGTTTATGCTAAGTACAATGAGCCACACACAGCAGTGGGAGTCGCTGTATATGTAAAATAAACCATTGAAAATGTAGATTATTCTGAATTAGAATGCTATTCGGCAGATTTATTGTTCCTTTAAAATATCGGGTATACAATTGTCTTTACTGGCAATGTACAGATTGCAATTTTACCCAGCTGAAACATGTGTCATAGAATTAAGTGATTGCTTTAATATTTCATAGTACTAGTTTGAATAACACTAAACACTTCTTATGGATTGGAGATTTAAATATTAATATTGTAGATAATAATAGTTTTAATGCAGTAACAGATGATTGTATTTCTCTTATGTCAATGTTTGCCTTTTTTTTTTTTAATAACTGTTTTATTTTACAATCTGTTAAATTCAATATAACAATAAGTAAAAAATATGGCATATTTACAAGCACGTGAGTAGGTGACTATTCAGAAATAGTGCACCAAAAAAATTCTTTGAATGACAACGTTTCAAAGCTAAAATTAAAATCTGTACGGCAGGCTCAATACCGTTGCTCGAGCCAACCTTGTGACCTCATTAGAGTTATCAAGCAAATTAAGTGCAAGGTAATTTTGATGATTGTGTAACTTTTCTTGATATTTTGCACTAATCCGCTTGATCTCTTCTTTCACTGTCAAAATTTGAAGGTCATTATGAATAGTTCTGTTTGAAACAAACCATGGAGCACCAATAATCGTTCTTAAAGTCTTCGACTGAAAACGTTGAATAATTTCAATATTTGATTCACTACTCGTCCCCCAAAGTTGCAAACCATATATCCAGACAGGTTTTAATATCATTTTATACAGAAGAATTTTGTTAAATTTACTAAGTTTTGATTTATAATTTAGAAGCCATGACAGTTTTTGGGATTTCAAATTTAGTTGCAGTCTTTTATGCCATATATGTGTTCTCCAAGTTAATCTCTTATCCAGATGTATACCTAAATATTTTATAGAATCTACTTGAGGTAAAGGGACGTTGTTGAGTAATACAGGGGGAGAGTGTCCATGTCTTAGGGTAAAGGTGATATGGCTAGATTTGGTTTCATTCACCTTGATCCTCCATTTATGCAGCCACCTTTCAATATGGCTAAGACTGTCTTGTAAGTATTGAGACGCAGCTATGGGGTCCTCATGTGATGATAAAATTGCCGTGTCATCAGCAAAAGTAGATGTGGTAGTAGTCGCGTCGTTTACTGGGATGTCCGCCGTGTAAACGATGTAAAGTAGTGGCCCAAGGACGCTACCTTGAGGAACGCCAGCACATATAGGTAACAAATCTGAATTTAAATTTTGAAGCTTGATTTGAAATTGCCTATTTGAAAGAAAAGATTTTATTACGCTGTAAAAAGTGTGCGGAAGTGATTTTTTTAATTTGTACAATAGACCAGTGTGCCACACCTTGTCAAAAGCTTGAGACACGTCTAGAAATACGGAAGAACAGTATTCTTTTGTTTCCAATGAATTTCGAATAACTTGTACAACTCTATGAGCCTGTTCAATGGTAGAATGATTTCTTTGGAAACCAAACTGATGTTCAGGAACCAAACGAGTGTCATTTGTAGCCGTTTGTAAACGTTGAAGTAGCAATTTTTCAAACAACTTAGACGGTATCGGTAGTAGACTTATAGGCCTACTATAAGTGAAGTGACTATGAAGTCACTTCAGTTAAGGGTTTTCCTGGTTTAGGCACAACAACCAACTGAGCTACTTTCCATTGGGCAGGAAAAACTTCTAGTCTTATTATTGCATTGAATATGTATGTGAGCATAATTATTCCCTTCCTTGGCAAGTTCTTTAAGACCTCTCCACTTACAAGGTCGAATCCTGGAGACTTGTGAGGTCGAAGGCCATCTATAGCATTCTTTACTTCTGAGGGTCGGAATGATTTGATTGGTAAGTCCAATTGTAGGGGTGAATCCAGGTATTCAGTAATTTCGCTTTCATCAACACCTGGATAATGTGGATAAGGTTTGAAAACATTTGTGAAATACCGTGAAAACAATGCCAGTTTTTCTTCAACACTTTTTGCCCAGCTTCCATCTTCTTTTCTAACTGGAGGATTTGTTTGTTTTGGACGTTTTAAATATTGTGTTGATTTCCAAAGAGAGTAATCAGTGTCAGCAGTTGCAGTTAGATTCTCGGTAAAGTTCTCAAACCACCGATTTTTAATTTGGAAAAGATCTTGTTTTAGCTGCCTAGCGGCTCGGTTAAAATGTCTTTTGTCATTAGCATTCCTTGAAGTTTGCCAAATCCTTCGTAACCTACGTTTTTCAGCAATCATACGTTTAATGTACAGTGGATAGTTGTTAGGTTTGTGCATGCAAGAGTTAGCTGGCAGTGGAGTTGCTTCCCACGCTGCAGATTGAATGGCACAGCTAAATTCATATACTCGTTGCTCCAAATCAGCTGCTGTTTTCAGAGGGACTTTTAGATCAATATTGTTACTAACTGCAGTCCTAAATAATTCCCAATTAGTGTATTTGTTTGAAAGACTTGGAGGTTTATCAAGACTAAATGCACATGCACTAAACATTAGTAGAACAGGTGAATGATCTGATGATAAGTCTAGACAAGAATTTACTTGGAAAAAGTTTGGTGATATACCTTTTACTATAAAGAAATCCAGTAAATCAGGGATTTTATTCAAATCTGAGGGCCAGTATGTTGGTGACCCTGAAGATATACATTGTAGGTTGCTTTCATGAACGGTTCTAAACAATACTCTTCCTCGAGGATTAATAATTCTGGATCCCCAATGGTGATGCTTAGCATTGAAGTCACCACCCACAATAAATTTTCCACCTAAGCTATCGAAGAAACCCTGAAACTGGTCCCCACTTATGGCATACCTTGGAGGAAAGTAAACAGCCGAAAATGTTACAGATCCTGTGCTACATTTTACAACTACACTAGAGGCTTGAAAGTAGTCAAATTGCATATTTTGTAGTTCGTAATGGTTGATGTGACTTTTGATTAGAATAGCAGCACCCCCATGAGCTCTGTTGTCTGGATGGTTGCAGTGATACAAAGTATAGGAAGGAATATTAAAGAAATTTCTGTCAGTAAAATGGGTTTCAGAAAGAAGTATTAAATCCAAATTATGTAGATGTACAAACAATTTTAGTTCTTGGCAATGCTGTGCCAGTCCATTGGCGTTCCAAATAGCGATCTTAAGAACGTTGTTCATTTTGATAGTTTAGTAAGCACGACAGTTAGGAGATTAAGCAATGCTCCTATTTGTTCAGATTGTCGCAAAAACAACTGTTCTACTCTTTCAAAATAATATGATACAGATTCAGACTTACGGTCAGTATTTTTATCGCTATGGTCATCTGATGCACTATTACTACTTGTGGAAGAGCTGGTAGACGTACTTGGTTTGCAATTTTGTACAGCTGCCGAAAACGAGACATTGGGTTTGATAGACGATGGTTGTTTAACAGTAGGTAATTTAGTTTGGCCAGCATTTTCACCAATAGTTTTTTCACGCAATTTTGGAAACATCTTGCTTTGAATCTCTTTGTAGACAGCACATCCCTTATAATTGGCGGGATGATCCCCATTGCATAGTGCACATATGGCTGGGCTGGTTCTATCCTTTGGGCATTTTGACGAGTCATGGGCTTGCCCACATTTAACACATTTGAATGGGCGAGTACAATAACCCTTAGTATGACCATATTGCTGGCACCTTTTGCATTGCACAATTTCCCGTTTGGAATAAGGTGCTTCAAATATTACCTTTGCATTCAATAAATACTGAATTTTGAAAATATCATTGTTGTTTTGTCCAGGTTCCAAGTTTATAAAAAACATTGATAATTTCTCTTTTGTTCGAGTACTTATAGCATTGGATACGTTTCTCACTTTGAAGCCCAATTTACTTATTTCATCAGCGACATCATTTTCGTCTACAGAGAAGTGCACACCCTTTAGCACGACTCTAAACGCCCTCTCCTGTTTCAATTGGTAAGTATGAAAACAAACACTCACCTCAGTTAACTTGGCAACTAGCTTTCTGTAAACATCGGATGATTGAGGCTGAATTTTAACAGTGTTTCTGTTAATACACTTATATGAGAAGTCTTCTTTTTTTACTACTTTAATAAAGGTGTTCATCATTGCTTCCACATTATTTACATCTGGAATGAATATGGGAGGGCATTTAGGTTCCTTTGATGTGTTGTTAAGATCGCTACTATTAGATGTCAAAGCTACAGGAGTGGTACTGTTAGGAATGTTGTCTAAGGTTCTATCTTTCAAAACGTCATACCTGTTGTTGAGTGGAACACATGAAGTAGATTTGAACTGCTTGCTTTTGTTTTCAGCGATACAATCGTGTTCATCACCATGTCTCTTTTGTTTTACTGGGACATGCTGCCAAGGAACATCGTCATCATTAGCCTTTGGTTCACCACGTATGGTATGTGGATTGTCAGTTGCCATAGGAAGAGCATAGTCATGCTCTGTAATGTGTATTGGTTCATTTTTATGATTTGAGCTATTAGAGTCCATGTTTATTTTATATTTAATTTGTGCAACGGTTAACCTAAAACTTTCAACCAAAATGTAAGCCTAAACCAAATTAACAGAAAATAAACAAACAAGTAGTTAAATTAATTTATACCTACATGATGTAAAAACTGAGATTAACAATAAAAAATAATATTTAACGTAAACACCCAAGTAAAAACTACATAAAGACTGTGAAAATGTTAGGAAAACACTTATACTGTTCACAAGCTATATTAATTGAATGTTTGCCTTGGAAAGCATTTTAAATGATCCAACTAGAATAATCGAGCAGTCGAAAATATGTATCGATCATGAGTTTGTCAGACTGTCTACTACGAGTTTGGTATATGCCGAAGCAATGGTAAAAGTTAAAGACATTACTGATCGATCATTCTCTAGTCCAGGTTGACGTGTGTGTGGGCGGGCGGCGGGGGGAGTGGAACAGCTGATATGTCCGCTCCCCCTACTTCCCCCGCTGCCGCACTGATTACGCTAGGCTGGATCAGTTGCTATATGCGGCGCCTACCGGTCATCTGTCTACACTACAGTCAACCTGATGCGTCGTATAATGATCGTTCCTTTGAAATATTGAACGCTTGTGGAAAGAAAAGAAAAGTTGAAATAAAATAATGCAACAATGTAAATACAAAGTTAAAGCCTTGGATTAATGAATCTATTTGCTGCAAGATAAAGAAAAGGACACATATTATTTAAACTGACAAAAACAAAGTTTATCACCCGGTATTTAATATAATTTCATTTCACCACAGATTTTCAATCAATTAGCAAATAATATAAAACTCTGGAACAAAAAGAATTGACCAAAGAAGTTAAGAAGGTGAAATCATTGGTTATTGGAATTGGAAGATGTAGAGTTTCTGTTTGCTATACAGCAGTAAGTTATATTTGATTTATTCCATGGAATATGGATTTTTAGCTGTATATAAATTGTAAATATAACGTTGATGAACAAAATATCATTTGTACATAGTCACGATTGAATGATGTAGTTTGCTAAAAATTGCAATAGTCACGCACAAGGCTGACATTGAAGACTTTTCTTATATTATGTTATTGTTACTTTGCCGTGATATGTCCTATTCTGAAAAGCATAAGACATTGTATTTTATAAAGTATCGTTTAGACTAGGATGAATACTGTGCTTTTTGAACTGGGGGGATTGGCAGGTATTTGGAAGCTACATGAAAGATGCTCAGAAATGCAAGTGGAATTGGGTCAATGGAATCAATTTTAATTAATACTGTACCGTAATTTAATCCACATGGAACGGCTCAATTGATCGATTACTGATCACATCTACATTCAAGTTGTTATTATTATTATATTTTATTAATTTATGTCTTGTTTTTTTTTTGTTCGAAGTGGGCTATAACTTTCTGTCAATTCCGGTATCACAGTACCTTATCAATATATTTTTGGTGCTATTGTTATTTTTTGGTAATTCGAAATGGACAATACAAGACAATAATTTTATTTTGATTTTGCCAACCCAGCTGACGGTCTTTCAGGCAACAGCTGAAAAGTGTATGAAATGACTATGTTTTTTTGTAAAAAAAAGTGTCAATAAAGCACGGTTTTCATTTCATTTCGGTCACGTATTTTCGAACATAATTGGCTGGATATTCCAATAGTATTTCATTCTCGGATTTAACCCTCTCTTAGACTGCAATGAATGGCACCCATTTCCAAAATCACCGATTTCCCATAATGTATTGAAAAGACGTTAATATAGTATTGACAACACTTGATTAGTTCTCTGCCGCCTTTCCTAAATAAGTACATATAACTATTGTATATTTGTCTATGTACATTTTCTATATTATCATTTTGTAGTTATTTATTTTGCTTTTTTAGCGAATTTCCGCAGAAAGTGACTATATTATAAAGCGATACGTAAATGTTATAT